>JBBDHG010000019.1:8195000-8492500 GCA_037951165.1 Lophius americanus | reverse complement strand
ATTAGAAATTGATTGCCTGTCGGTGTCAAAACAATGCATCCCAATGTGCACCAGGGACAGAACATGACCATGTGACTTAACTTTAAATGATTATGAATGACACCTTGACCCTATTCAAACAAAAACCTGTCAGGTGATGTCCAATACTTTACACAATATTTGTTCTCATTTTGAGTTACCTCCTGAACATTGTCCTTATTATATTACATATTATAATATTCATTAATTCATTAATTATCCTTAACCACTTATCGTATCCAATTATATTATATTATTATAAGGAATGTGTGCCGTATATGAAATACCCTGATAATAAAATATGTATCAAATAATAATAATATATATGTATATTGTATTTATATGTGCATTTTATATGTTCCGTTTGTGTTGTGCTGTGTATGTAATCTAATTTATAAAGTATTCTACCCAGTTACATGTATGTTATATATATATATATATATATATATATATATATATATATATATATATATATATATATATATATATATATATATATATATATATATATGACCTATATGACCTATAAGCTAGATGTTGGAGATATGTGTGCTTTTTTATTTTTATTATCTTTATTATTCCGGGTTTTTTGTCATGTTTATAATGTTTTTGTTTTTGTTTTATAATTTATTTATTTTTTGCATTAATCCTGGGCACAGGCCTACTATGCATTTTAGATAATGCATTTTGCTAGGTATTGGCCACTTATCCATTGATTAATCATCAATTTAGAATATTTTTAAAAGTAGTGCCCAGCTGGTTCAGCCAGCGTGACACAGCAGAGACTTGGTGAGTTTTGTTTGAAGGGGCTTGTAATCAGTAAGCCTATAACAAGCAGGCAGAGCCACCTCACAGATGTGTTTATTCTCACATTTCAGCCTGGCACACACTACAGAGGTATGACTAAAGACACGTCTCATATCACTGGACCTGCTTCAGAAAAGGGTTCATCTCTACATTGTGCAATCCAATCGCCCCTCCAGCGATAGACTCCCCAGACGGTCCACCTGCTTCTATTCATGCAGATAGTTTCCTGCAGACGAGGGATCAAATCTGCTGGGAGAAGGACAGGGATTAACTTTTCCAGAAGAAAAGACAGGGACTGGCAGCTTAGATGACTCTTGTCTTGAAAACCAACTCGTTCTGGCTCCGGGCTCACTCCTCATCCTCTTATCCTCTCCGTCTTTATCACTCCCTTCTTCTGTCCCTCAGGACAGCTGAGGGAAAGCGGTAAAATAGAGACACTTGTAATTGGAGTGACTTTGTGTCTAGGCAGGTGTGTGAGGGAGCATATGTTGCCTTTGGGTGAGTGGGGGTACTGTGCCTTTCCTGGACACACATATGGCCATGTTTTTGTATACGTGTGCTCACTTTAGATTTCTTATGTGTCTATAAACGTGTAATTAATCATGTTCTGCAATTATGCTGGCTCTGCATACTTGCTAGGATTAATATCCCTACAGGTGAGTACACAGTGTACTTTACATATCTGGATAAGCACTTGTGTGTCTATGTGTGTGTGTGTCTATGTGTGTGTGTGTCTGTGTGTGTGTGTATCTGTTCGTGTGTGTCTGTGTGTGTGTGTCTACGTGTGTGTGTCTGTGTGTGTGTCTGTGTGTGTGTGTCTGTGTGTGTGTGTCTGTTTGTGTGTGTCTGTGTGTGTGTGTCTGTTTGTGTGTGTCTGTGTGTGTGTGTCTGTGTGTGTGTGTCTGTGTGTGTGTGTCTGTTTGTGTGTGTCTGTGTGTGCGTACTTTGATCCTGTAAAGCCCGGTGAGATGGGAGCTCTAGTGTCTGCCAGTATTGTATTCTGTATTTCAGAAGGTCACCGGGGAGGTGGTGGTGCACGACTCCACTCTATACAGCATGTTTACTCCTCTTTTAAAAATCTGCCAAGAACACAGCACCCTGAGGAGGCAAACACACACCGGGGCTCTGTACTATCGGAGCTGGGTAACAAGGTGAGGGATTAGAGCATTAAGTTGGTGCGCTGAGGGGATTGTTGAGCCTTTGAGTTCAACCCTCAGTCGCTTTCATTATCTCGCTATCGTTTTATGAAATCAGTGGCTGTTCTTTATTAGGGATGGGTGGCTTTTGTTTGACTTTGAATATTCCTTTATCACCACACCTGTAGAAAAGCTAAACATCTGCATAGGTAGAAAGGCTCTTCAAATCCTCTTTTTCTTGTTGTTCCATTTCCCTCATCCTCTCTTTTCTCCTTTTTAACCATAAAATGGAGTATTTGTGTCTGAAGAGGTAGATAAAGCACACAACCATGATATCATTATAAGCCATGGAGCGGCCTTACCATTTATTATCTGAAGGAAAACAGGTTTAAATTCACCTTCTATAAAAACAACAATCACATCCTCATCATCATTAGCATTGCTGTTTACCACAATGTTAAATTAAAGTATTTGGTTCATGCATCATTTCACAAATTTACGTTGATATGTTTCATGTCACTACTGTGATGGCGCAGAGGTGCTGAACAAGTATACATCAAAATGAAAAAAACCTTATAAGTATTACCAAGTTTTTGGTATTACGTTTACCAAAAGCAAATTAATATGGTGGAAAACAACTTTCCCAAAGCGCAAACAAATTTACAAGACGTGTGACACTTTTACCAGTCCCAAGACTGGAAAAAGGGTTTACAAGCTGCATGACAGATGAAAAGTTCTGGAATTACACAAAGGGACTATTTGAAGCTTGTAAATTTGTCACCAGACTAGTAAAAGTATCATAAATCTTATAAAATTGCTTTCCCTTTTATACTTTTTTCTTTAAAGTGTTAAAATGTTTTCTCTTTGATAAAAGTGTTTAAAATGTTGCCTTTTTGTGTTTTGATGTATTACATACTGTATATTTGAAGCTTCTGCGCCACCATACACTAAGGGACATTTACAACCAACTACCTGTCCACTTGTAAACCTTCACATGGTCATCTCATTTCCAGTAGAGTGAGCTTGAAGAGAGGGCAGATCTTTCCTTCTATATAACTTCCTTTCCACCCTCTCACCCATCAATAGCAAACTTAGCTACCTGATGGGAGCACAGATGAGACAGCAAAGCCACATAGGTGCTGCCGGACCGTGACGCCCGTATCGGGGGAAAGAATACCATTATCTTCTTCCTCATCTGTCCTGTGGCCAAAGAAATACAGATTAGCTTAATCTTCATCTTCGTCTCCATCATGATGCTCCCCCAGTAGTCGTGTTGACAGAAAATTCGCTGTACTGAGTCTTCCCTATGGTCGTCCAACAAATACACTTTAGTCCAGTATTTATGATGCAGAGGGGAGTGGGGGTCCCTCTATGAGAGAGTGAAACTACAAGTATGGACAGGAAGCAACATTTTAATTTTACCACCAACTCCATATTCCCGTTAAGACAAATGATGTAGCTTTATGGCCCCTTAGAACAGTAAACGTTTGTTGTATCTTGTCCCTTTCTTTACACAGCAGTGGTCAAACCATTCTTGGTCAAACTTTTGGTCCCAGAATGTAATCTTGCTAAATGCAACTTTGTGAAACCGTTGATGTCACTTCCTCACTTTGCTCACGGCTGCTGCGGTTTTATCCTTAAAGCTACACAAAGACAGAGCAACAGCAAAAACAGTGTCCAACCGTCTTGTATGGTTTATGATGACTCTTTTGAGTTTATTAGCACTCCTCTAGTAAATTATAGAGTTGATGTGGATACTGTGATAAGCAGAAACCACCTCCGTGTCCGTCTTCTTCTGTGATTTAGATTTTTAAGTTATTTGTGCGAGCTACTGGCTGGCATAAGTACTACCGCGTTTTTGCAATGTTGTCTGAACGCTTAACTTTTTCAGCTAAAACTGTTTGTTAACGAAGCTTCAGCAGCTGACTGAAAACCTTGATTGTTGGCCATATATAGCTATGAACACATAATGCTTGATTCGAACACTGGTCAGATAAATTGGTATGACACAGGCACATGCCACAATGCAACATACAAACCAAAAGCATTAATCTTTGGTTTCAATCCTGAAACCATATAATCTCCATTTTGACGCTACCTTAAATAAAATGTGCCATATTCCGAAGTCAAAAAGTATGAAACGCTTAAAAGGTTAGAACACACTGTTCAGGGTCCAGGTTTGAGATAATAGACTCAAGTCTAGACTTACCCGACATGGGGTTGGTGATTAATCGAGGAGTTGCGTCCCATGGTGAGATGCAGACAAAGGCAAGGAAGAGAACTTAATATTGATGTACCATGATTTGGTAAGAGTACTGAATGTCAAAAAGTCAGAGGCATCACTCTTGAGCAGTAAAGTGCTAGTTTGATCCTTCATACACAGGATGGATTTAACCACTACGTGAATGTTGGAGCCCTTGTCCTGTTTTGTTATATGCAGATGATATCCGAGTATTAATGCTGTTATAGTGTACTTAATTTAATGTAGTCTATTTTTCTTTTAAACCTCTGATGAAAGTGTTTGAGTCTTGGTTCTAAAATAACCATACCATGACATTAAAGGCTTTTTAATTGTGCCCAAACACAATAGTTGAGTTATCTTGTACTTTTCACGTCTACAGGTCCCGTCCTTGTATTTTTTTAAATAAAAAAAACAACTTGTTTATTGTTGGGTTTCAGCGTATAGAAGGATAACCATTTCAGTAGAGAAACAAATGTATACTTCAAAAGTAAAAATGTTCAGCACCAGCTGTGTATTCATCTCAGACTCTCCACCCGTATCATTATAGCGCAGGATTGGCTCAGTTCCAAAACACCAATTCAGGGTTGTCCCTTTTATTAAATTTCATCCAGAGGTAATATTATAACCACAATAGACTGACTGCTACCTGGAGGGCTGACATGAAGTCATTCAGCCATGATCCGATGACTCACACATTTACCCTCTCTTTGCTTTGACTTCCACTCTCAGGTCCCATCATTATTTGAGGCTGTCTTTTTCTCGCTCCTCTTCACCTATCTTTTTTTTCCTTTTCAAATAAAGTTATTATTGTGGTTTGCTACATACTGCAGCCACGTTTCCGGGGACAAATCTTGAGCTATTTTTAAAAAATGTTTCTCTATCTTTTCTTCCCATTGTGTTGCCCATTCATATAAAATGTGTATTCCATAACAACAGATCTAAGCTTCACGGGAGTGCTGTCAAAACGTACTGTAGTTTGTACATTCTGAATGAAATATAAGTGGTACTTCTTTCCACAAAACTCAGAGTCAAAGTTTATTTGTGCACATTTTTTTATGATGTGTATTTAACTTCTTTCTTGTATTTTTAGTACATGCATAATAAAAAGATGACCTCTGAGCGGAAATCAAATGAGATTGTGGCTGCTGTCTGTTTTTTTTTCTTTTGATTTCCAACTTAATGGTATTAGGATATCATACATTTCTGAATTGGACCAAGGAACATTCATGAAAAATGTACTTTTTACTTTTTTTTTCCAGACACATTTTCATACATCCATCTGCCATAACATTATAAGCACTGACAGGTGACATGAATAAATTGATTATCTGGATATCATGGCCCCCGCCAGTGGAAAGGATATACTTAAAGGATCCCCTGCTACTGTTGTGGGCTGGTATGGAGCCCCAAATGTACCGTCAGAGTTCTGTGGGACTCCAAGCCTCATCAGGTCAGCGCTGTTTTGGCAACAAAAAGGCGACCTACACATTATTATTATTAAGTAGTTGGTTATAATGTTATGACTGATAGGTATGAAATGCATTAGATTTCTAGATTGTTTTAAATTTGTTTCGGCAGGTTGCTATGAGACAGTGTGTGAGGGAATTCATCATGTGCAATTATTATTTTAATTGCAATTTGCTAAAATATCCTACATTTGAATGTACAAATTAAACATTAAGCTCATTGACCAATATTTCTCACGTTGTGTGTGGAAATGTGTTTGCTTTAGTAGTTGCAGCCATTTGTGTGTGTGTAAGTGAGAAGCTGTGACACATGTGACTAAAGATGTTTCTGTATGTATGCATACAGGTTTGAGCAGACATACTTTTGCATTTTTCCCACAATCTAAAAGTGATCAATCTCAACACGACTACAAAGTTTAAAGTAGAGTTTATCTTGACCCTTCTCTTTCACTCATCGTATTCAAGGGGAGTTTATTTTGTCTTCGCTCTGCACCGATTAGTGCTGATTAATTTGAGTTGAGGAGAGATGCGGCCGCGTTGAGGAGTGTAACATTTCGACCCTTCTGACCTCCAACTGAATGCAGCAAATTCTGGTGGATCGTGTGTCCGTATGGTTTGAATGTCAGAAGGAAGCTAACGTAAAAAATATGGCTGACCAGCATCAAGCTGAGGTTTCTTGACGTATAGGTTTTTTAGGTATGATGTGTGTGAAGTGGTATGATGTGTGGGCCAGAATGTGAGGATACATATTTGTGTCTGCAGAGTGTGTGGGTTTATGGATTGTCACACGTGATTCATTTGCTAAAACGTCTACACTCACACATTTCCCTATATTTCGACTACATTTCATGATTTATTTTTAATCTTTGACGTGCTTTTTCTATAAGTTTCTGTAACTTTATACACAACATAACACAACATCATAAACACAACAATTTGAAATTAGTTAAAGGTGTATCTACCTCTGTATCATAATTTTACACGCCAGGTCAGTAAACATTGTTATGTGATGCAGAAGGTTTTTCCAAAATGACTAATTCTATGTACTCTGTACTGTAGTCCACTCAAATTATTCACAAATCATTAATAAAAAAAAACATAACTTTTTTTTTTCTTTCTCATAGTGAAGAATGTCATAAAGAATTAGGATCCCTCGTGTAACCTCATAATTATACCCCAGTACAACAGGAAGTCATTGTTTGCCACTTAAGAGTTCCTTCACTTTCAGGTGAGCCTGAAAATATGAAATAGGACTCAAAATTTCTAATGGTAATGGCTTTGCATTTTAATTGTAGAAGGGGTTTGGCAACAATTCTTGCACACACGTTTGCGAGAAAAATGGTGTGGGTGTCGTCAATAAAGACTTGTTTTGCATTTCAATTTTCTATTTTTTTATTAAAAGGGTGCCAATGATTCTGGAGGGCTTTGTATGCTCGGGTCAGATATTATAAGAACTATGTCCCTTCAGGAACCAAGATAATGCTGAAAAAGAAACATTATTCAAAGTTTAATTTCAAGTTGACTTGATAACTCTAATGCAATTTCCTTTAAAAAAAACAACAAAACCCCCCACAATAATTAAAAAAAACAACTAGACCCTCAAAGTTAAGTTTATTAAAATGTCTACTATTAAGCTATCAACCAGAATCTGGAGGAGTGAGCACATTAATATGATTTCATCTTCCCAGCTTTTGCATCTAGCTACATGTAGTGTGTAATTTTGTAATTTTCAAGCTACATAGCTAATTACCCTGCTTTCTATTTGTCTTCAAGAACGTTGCGGCATCTCCTGCTGGTTTAGTGGTATCAAAATCTGATAAACCTTTCAAAATTGTGAAGTTTAATGTGACTTTTTGGAGCAGGTTCTTTTTTTAAAAGTTTCCCTCAGACTTTAGGGAGTGAGTCCTCTGGCCATATTAAATATTTACACACTGAATACTAGACAGGAACATTGGAGAACAGGGTTGAGTTCAGAGAGGAGAGGAGAGAATGAAAAACATTAAGCATGTTTGTGTCTATGACATTGGTCATTAAATATTCATCAGACACTGTCATGTTTTCGGAGGACAATATATATATATATATATATATATATATATATATATATATATATATATATATATATGTATATATTATTGAAATTATATATATTAAAGAAATGCTTTATATCTACACAAACAACTTCCGTCTGTTGCAGAGGGACACCGCTTTAATGTCAAAGACACAGGGACAGAGGCAATGTGTGTGTGTGTGTATTACGTGTGTGTCTGGGGGGGGGGGGGCTTTTCAATTTATGTCAAAGGAATGTGTTGCATGCATGGGTTTGTAATGTGAAACAGGCAATCTAAGCATTTCTGCATGTATATCAGTTTTGCCGCATACGTGTGCGTGTGTGTGTATCTGTGTGTGTTTGTGGGAGACAGTTTATTAGGGAAAGGGGGGCATGTTAAATGTGAAACAGGCAGTGGCATGCCCTGTAGTTGCACATAGGGAAAGGCGTGACCATATAAACTGCCCCCTGGAGATCCAGAGTCCATCAACAATCACAGCACTCTGTGTGCGTGTGTGTGTGTATGTGTTTGTGTGAGTGGGTGTTGGAATTTAGCTGCAGAGTATGTGAAATGTTTGTTGCTACCTCAGTCTTTGTAGGCGACTTGGATTCTTTACACTGAACAACATACTGAAAAATTCTTTAGAATCGTGGTTACTCTCTTTTAAAAGAGTTTGGGTTAATCAAAATGCACAAATCAGTGCCCAAAGTATCTCATCCTCAACCAGGTCTCTATCTAAAGCCATCCAAACACCACACAACACAGACCTGAAGATGACTTTAATATGATGACACGGTTCAGCCATCCAATGCAGATTTTTGACCACTTGCAGTATTGGAACAAAAAACGAGGTCTATGCAGTCATCCCCGACAACAAGGGTATATCCCTGAAAGCCCTCAATCCCCTGCGCTGTACAGGCAATACCCCAGATTAAACTCCTCAGTTTAAATGTGAAGTTACCAAGAACAGCGTTTTTTTAATTAAAAAAAGCTCCCCAAGTGAGTAAAATATGATCCATCAAAGTAAAATATGACACAAACTAGGTAGATCGATTTATTTATCTGCACCATATGTGGACTACATTGGACAAACGGTGAAGAAGTCAGTTCTGAAAAACACTGTTTTTCATTAAAAAGCTCTCCATGTGAGTAAAACATAAGCTATTAAAGTAAAACATGAAAAAAACATGTTTTACTTTGATAGCTTATGTTATTAAAGTAACATACGCTATCAAAGAAGACAGACCTTTTTGATTTAATTCACACGCACCACATTTGGACTAAAATGGCCCAATGGTTAAGCAATTATGGCGGAATTTTTTTTGATATAAAGCTCCATGTGGTGTTGGTGGAAATATAAATCCACCCATGCCAAATCCTACCCAGTTCTTCCCCTAACTAAGTTTCATGTGGACACAGAGATTGAAAATAATCCATGTAAAAGTCTTTGAGTTGTCTATCATTAACACAAATGATCTGCGGCGGCGATGATGGGTCACCGCCGACTGAGGTACTCTGAGGTTCATGCTCACTGAGGTGGTCAGGGTTTTTTGTGACTGAATGAGGTGTCATGTTGCTGCAACAACTACATTTTTTGACCCAGGCCCTGTGAACATTGTTTCTTCCCTAACCAGATCCAATTACTGTCCCTCACATCTCAAGTGTAGAGTAATAATTGTTTAAAGAGCATAAGCAAAAAATATGATTTTTAGTCGAGCTGGAATATTAATATTTAACACTTTTTGATAGACAGCTTTGCTGTCTAATCGTTTTATCTGGGCTGAATTAAATGATTCAATTTACATATGACAGACCCGTTGGACATAATCTACACAATTAAGGCCCATAAATGCTCAATGTTAAAGACATATGCAGACAGAGCCTTCTGTCTGAAATCAAGGAGACAGTGTAGCTACAATTCAAGCATCTTATCCTTCTTTCCGCTGTTCTTTGCATTGCAGCACATCAAATGTTTCCATATCGAAGCAGTCCTTTGCATCTTCCTCTCTTACACCAACCAACTGCATGTCTTCTCTCACCACATGTTGGTCTCACCGGACCAACAGACCTTGTTCAATTGGGAAACTCAGTGGTGCTTTATGAACTTGTTTGTGGACTTGGTCTTTATGTTGTTACCGTCCCAAACAGCTTGTAATGGAGTAGGTGCCATCTGATGGTGGTCAGGTTTCTGTCCCCAAGAATTCTACTGGCCTCTGCAGTTCTTCAGCTGTGATCCTTGGGCTCTTGGTTTTTTTTTTTACCAGTTAAATCATCCTCCTCACAGTCTGTAGGGTCAGTTTGCAGACATGTCTTCATACAGGCTGATCTTTAAAATCTCCAGTCTCTTTAAACTGCTTGATTATTGGATTGTTGATACTGGCACATTAACTGTTGAGAGATTTTCTATTATCCATTGCCAGATTTTTGCAGCTGTTTCCCCCCCCAGAAAAGCCGACTGTGACTGATCAAGTACATTTAAAGATAGTTATCTATTTGTTGCTGCTTAGTTTGTTAAGCAGAACTCACGAGGAGCTGAAATAGCTCATAAAATATTCTGTATTACATTGGCGTATACATTGTGTTCTATCTTTAAACCTGCCTATCTTGTCCATTCCTCTCCCTATGTCTCATCCTGCAGGACAGTAACAGGTGAGCAGAAGCTTCCTCTCCGAAGAGCCCCAGGCAAACCTGTCTTGCCCAGAGTCAGACCAGAGCAAGCCCCGAGCCAGATGCACACAGAGTGGAAACAAGAAGAGAAATCTTTTGCCATAAAATGTGAGGTGAGACAGGAAAAGCTAATCAGAAGCACAAAAACAGGAGAGCAGATGTCCTCAAAGTTCTTTTCAACTTTTGGGAGAAGAACAACCCATTCAATCACACCCTTGTCAGCAAATGACACACATGGCTGCATGCTGCTAGTCTCCAAATAACTATAATCCTGTGTGTCCATTGGTTAGTTTTGAACAAGATGAAGCTGAATACATCTTTAAACTTATTCTGCAAGAGGAGGGAGAAGACGAGTGTGTCATGCTTTCTTCTCTGAGTTCTATACGTCCATATTGCTTGCATACTGCACGTTTGTTTACGTCTGTAAATGGGAGTGCAGCAGCACCACATCATCAAGCATCAAGCATTCTCACCAAAACCATTAGAGAAACACTTTTTCTCCTAAACATCAACATTAAAATCATAAACAACTGGACTTGTGATACTTGACAAGAAGGCAGTGTCTAGATCACCATGAGCAAACGAAAACCTTGTAAGTCAATTAAATTCTCACAAGATTCTTGAAGCAGGTTCACAATAATAACCAGGCTGTTGTTAATGAAGGGCTTTCTCCACCCATTTACTACGTCTGTTTCTGCCTACCATGCATGCGCATTAATAATTGATGTCCTAAAAAAACATCATTTTAAAAAGTTGTTGCTTTAATGTAGATGCAAATTATTTACAATTTATTAAAGCATTGAATATCCAGCAGCACGCAAGCATGCATGCAGGCGCACACACACACGCACACACACACAAACTCTGTGGTTACAGTGATGATCCAAGCAGAGTTTTTATGCCAGGAGAAACACTAGCCCTCAGCAGCTGTCCACCCTGCCAGCAATCAGGTCATCTGCCATTTCACACACATACAAACACAGTCACATACACACACTGATACGAAACCTATGCACTGCAAAAACACACACATGCACTCGCACTGACTCACACCCCCAGGTACACAGTACCAGTAGACTCACACACACTCTGAAATGCAATGTATATACATCTGCAGACGTACACTAGCAGATGCCATTCACCAGTGAGGACACAAAAACACTCACATAAGGGCGAAGTGTCTCTAGAGCTGCTGTGGTGAAACGAGAGCAGTAGTTGGGTGCTCACTTTCTGGACATCTGAAGACCGCCACGGACATCAGGGTGGCTAAATAGCTGCTGGTAACATCTACTAGGCTGTCATCATGAAAACCTTGGAACCTCATACAACATTGCCATGTGAATACATGAGGTATAAAACAGCTGTGCGTGGTGCCTCCTTTCGTCATTTGCCAGAAATATTCCCTTTATCTGGAGTGACCCAAAGTCTACTGATAGTAACTTTAAAGAAAGAATTCAACTTTAAACTGTATTGAAATATTTTTCTTGTTAAAACCTTTATCGTGTATTGTTAGTCATTTTGATATTAGTCAAATATACGTGAAATCAAATGTGAGGTTTTGAAATTGAAAATCAAAACGAAAGATCCAACGATCAGTAAAAACTTTCACGTGCAGTGCAACACAAATAGGAATCATTGGGAAGAGTAAGGAAAAATAATTGCCATAAGTTCTCCAGAAAGCTTCTTTTTTTCAGAAAGGCACTCCTCTTCATTGCCTGTTTCTGTCTGTGTCTCCCAAAAGTTGTACTTCAGATTTATAATTAAATGAAATCCTGCATGCATAAACATACAGGAGTCTGTCCCAGTGAAACACTTCCAAGGGACAGACGTGGCACAAGAAAAAGGAACCTTATAGTATGAAGTTTCACATCAGTGAGCTGCACTGTAAATGTTAGTGACAGAATTTCTCTTCATCCTTCAACAATGTTTTGACTATGTAAAACAATGGGTGAAATTCAAGCACCACATGAGTCACCTAAAACCAAAGATTTAGTTTCTCGACCTTAGCTTTCTCTCTGTTTTGGGTCCAAGTGTGACCAGGGTTCTGGGTTTGATTTCAATCTCCGGATACTTCTGCAGTGGCCAGGGCTTTCAGTTCTAGGGGGAAAAAGTTAAATAGGGTACAGAAAAACATTTCAACACGTAATCAGATATGCCATATGACATTTTATTCCCCCTGAACTCAAAGAGGGCTCATTCTCTGGCACACACTGACAAAAATGCACATACACACATGTATGGAGGCAGACACCAAGTCTTCTCACATAGTGTGTGCACATAGACAAAACAGTACTCGCACAATAACACACAACCGCACACAGAGAGTCGTAGCCTTCCCTGTTTCCTCCGGTCCACTAATTGACTTTACCTAATCCCAGCCCAGAGACATAAGTCAGGAACAATTAAAAAATCTATTTGTATTCCTGCAGTGAGCACATGGGCTCCTCTGGCGTTTCCCCACACCCATCGGCCCTCATCATCTGTGTGTGATTTGAAATTTCAGGCTGCTCTTTCTATTTATTTGAACATGGCCCGACATGAAAGCATCGTGGGCTGAAAAGCAAAAAGTACTTTTTGATCACACAAATAATCTGATACTCGTCCAACATGGGCTCTAAAATAAATATCTGATTCAGAAAATATTAGCTTTCAGAGCAGCCTGTTTATTGTTTGAGTTTTCTGTGGCTTAATCTGACTAAGGAAAACACTTCGGCTTTTAGATCGTCATCAGTGATTCAAAAGCCTGGGATCTGAAAAGGAGGCCTGACATAAGTAATAACCAGGTTTGACAAATAAACAATCCCCCCCGTCTTCATACTCTACCCCACTGAAGTATTCAAACCATTCACATGACTAGAGCTTTCCAGACTGGTAATTACTATTTTTCCATTTTTTTAGGACGAACCACAACTGTGGAAATGACCACATACCGAGCAAGAAAAATCAATATGTGAACTAGCACATTTCAGTTTACCCGTGTAACCAAATCTACCTCATGGACTTAGATTTTTATCATTCCATTTGTTTTGTTTTTGTTCTGTCCGAAGAAGCGGACTGATTAGCCACAAAGGCGGGTCTGAAATCAGATGTGGCATCAATTGAATCAGAGAGTTCAGGCTAAGCTGGCAGCAGTGATGGCAGTTAGAGTTTCTGGTGTACCTTTTGCATCCAGTGTTGTCACTTATGCAACCTGTTGCAAATGCAGATCGAAGGCATCATTGAACCTTTTTTCCTGTGAGTCCTCAGCAGATCATCCTTAATGCTGTTTCTGCGGTCATAATCTCACTGACACTCTATGAATTCAAAAAAGAATACAAACTAACTCCCACTATGAAGTCATCTTCAATTATTTCTTATTATTATCACATCAATAGGCATGAAACATATGGACAGAGTAATTCAAGCAAAGGCCTCTTCTTTCTTCTTCTTTTCTCATCAGATACCCTTACTGACCCAACCCTACCCATTTATCCGGGCTTGGGAATGGCACCAGAGCCGTGACGTGCGGTGAGGTCAGTGGCAGGTTTGGCAAAAAAAGGGACTACTGTAGTGAACTTCACTCTGATTTTGTCTAAGCATAGAAGAAGAGCAACAGCAGAACAAGCATTTAGCGGTGGGCTCAGCACGCCCCCTTCAGAGAGGCAGAGGTACTGATTGCGTCACCTTGTGCTTTTTCATTACAGTTTTATGTCAGATCAGCACGACTAAATATGTTACACACATACATGAAATACATGACATATTCTATGGATAGTGAGGACATATTATAGAAGTGTCTACAAACTAATTACAATTAATTAATTAATAATTACATGTTGGTGACATTACATCATAACCTCATGATATGATGTCATAATTACTTTTCCTTAACAACTGATGGAGGATTTTTTTTTTTGTTTGTTTACGTTATAACTCTCAAATAAATGCACAGATAGGCATTAATGTCTACCTTATGTAAGTCTTTTCCTGTACTGGGGCCAGACTGTGGTCTGGGAATAGGAGAAATAAATGTTTATTTGCAGAAGTAAACAGCACACCAGAGACTCAACGTGCATCTTTGAAGCTGCAGATTGTATTCACCATAACTGTGTCCTGCTGTACACATATAAGTAACTTTTTGCCTAGAAAACTAAAAGTAAGAAATTGCTACCTGCTACCTTTCCCATGACACACTTGCACTCCTTCTTCTCACTGGTCCCTTATTTCCTTCCGCTTGACCACTCACACATACAGACAGAAGTGCTCTTAAGGGGGCCGCACACTGCAACACTTGGGTACTGTTGTGCTTTGGCGGAAGTCTACGCTCACTGAGAGCTTTCTTGTTGCAGATTTAAACCTTGGATGGTAGAGTTAAAAGAAGTTCCTGTATCAAGTCAAGACATTGAAGTTTGCTGTGACACCATGTAAGATAAGCTTCAAAAACTGATACTCCAATAAAGGCATATTGGGATATTAATTAGTACAAGTTCCTATTTCATGTTGAAATATCAAATCAGCTGCCCTGTCACAGCTACAATGTTAAACATCAAATCAGGATATTAACCTTAAACTTAATCTAAGTGTTATGGTTTTTCACTTTGAGGTCAATGTGGTCGACTGGCTGTCGTTTGGTAGTGCTACGACTTTAGCTGAATTTTGACATGTGGAAGTCTTCAGATAAGGACTGATGTCAAGCTGTTGGGAATAATGAACAGGGGGCTTATTCATCCTTTTATGCCACCATTTGTTGTATGAAAAGACACAGAATATTTACTAGTCAGTAATTACATCGGCTTAGCACATTATAAAAAAACAGCAGGATGTTTTTGTGCAAAGGCTGGCTATTTAGCTTAGCGAGCACATTCAACATTCTGCTCAACCATCCCACTAATCACGGTACATTGATCTTCATACTGGGGCATATAGTCATGGTGAAATCTCCAAACTGCCAATGACATTTAGTCTCCACCTTCAAGAGAGACGATAATCTACACAGATGCATGAATATGGAGCTTTGGTGATTATGGCAAGTGGAATAACATGCTATATAAATTCTGTTGTGTGTGTGCGGCGGTGTGTGCGTGTGTGAGTTTATGTGTCTGTAATATATGAGGTGTTTGTGGAGATGAGCCTTGGGTGCCAGGTGCCACAGCAGGTGCAGTATGTCTCTTGAGTGCTGTGTCCTAGCATGTGTTGGGCGAGGGGCTGCACATCCTTCTTTCTCATCATCTCAGCTTTCTCCACCTCTTTGACTTGTTGATATAAATAAAAAAGGACAACTCAACACAAAGCATCAGGGATCCTCTGGAGCGAAGGAGACAGATTTTGGGTGACGGTGACAGGCTTAAGTGGGGTTCAATCTGAGATTCTTTGGTCATCTAAGGACACATGAACACAGAATGTGCAAGTCCCACTTGTCAAACACTCCATCATGAATGCAGGACCTTCCTCCACTTTAAAATGTAAGTAACGTGGAGGAATTTTCAAATCGCCTGCAATAATATTTTATACTTCTTGTTGGGTAGACTTATGGGAGGCAAATGGTGGTTCCTAGGAGCGCTCCCCTGTTTTACTGGCTCACAGTACAACCCTGACAACAAGTAATCTTAACAGATTTCTGGCATAGCTGAACATGACACAAACGCAAAGTTGCCATATGGTTAGTTGCCACATATTAATAATACTACTGATGGATATTTATAGGTGCAGTGCTGGAGGTAGCTCTTTGAATAAACAGAATATTACATTCATAACTATATTTTTTAGTTAATAGGCCCATAATGAAATGTATTTATTTTTTTAACATATCTCTAATAACAAGCCAGGAAGAAGATGATGAATTTGTTGTTGTGGTATAACTGTTTTGTAGTCTGACAAACAGAATCATACTTATTATGTAGCACAAACAAATGGAATGGAACATGAAATGTTGCCAACAAAGGAAACATGATAGCCTGACTCGTGAAACCGTTGAGAGGTAAATGGTGGGGTATGAATAGTCTGCCCGGGGGGCTCCAGTCCGCTGGCAATCAATGGCCGTACCGTGCTGAGTGCTCACTCCCCCACTGGACACATTTTTCCACGAGGTGGTGTAATGCAAGCAGTGCGACATACCAACCTAATTTTTTGACCCTGGAAATATACTCCTGTCATGTGGAATGGTGTTTATCATCAGCAGTTTATAAATTATTTTCCCTAATGACTCAGGTCC
Organism: Lophius americanus; assembly: GCA_037951165.1. Lineage (NCBI taxonomy): Eukaryota > Metazoa > Chordata > Actinopteri > Lophiiformes > Lophiidae > Lophius > Lophius americanus. Next base: position 8,475,923 of record JBBDHG010000019.1, on the reverse strand, counting down.
ATTTTTAGATATGGATGTCTGGCTGCAACAAGAAAGCTAAAAATAATTACCTTTCCAATTGCACATGATGGTGGAATATTAAAACGGCCCTATTTCATAATAGTTAAAAAAGTGAAAAAGTGATCCTGAATCAATATCTGAATCTGGATTGGCCTCAAAATGTTATTAGCTCTTCTTTAGCGCGAAATCATTCCAAAGTTACATCACACTCCATTGACATCTTCTAGTGAGAAATCATAGATGATTTGTCCATTTCTTCTCTCAAAGTCCAATGTTGCCAGAATATGCAAACTTTCTGTTGCTTAACCGTCACTGACTTTAATCGAGCTGTGTTGAGTAAGACACTGCTAAGAAATTATTACTTTGAAGAAAGCAAGACATACAGTATTTCATTCTGCTCCACCCTACCGCCCCAGCATGTCCACTTTGCCTGTGGGAGTCCTGTTATGAACTGTTGGAGACTAGTAAAATCCCCTTCCTGAAGTCCTCCATCCCATATATCTTCCTCCATCTCCTCTCCTGTGTCACCCCTGCACCTTCTCTCCTCTTGTCTTCCTCCTCGCTGCCCTCCTCCACCTCTTCTGTTAATGGATTGCATGTCTCAACTCAGGCTTTCCTGTCCTCGGTGAATCATGGGCTGAAACCAGGAATCTTGGGCTGGTTGGGAACTCCAGCGACTCGAGATATTGGGTTACTTTGTTCTTAGCTCCAGATATGATGTAGTGAGTGTGACTGTGGGACTACGGGGGTGGCTCTTTTCAGTGTCTTCCACATTGGTTACAGGGTGAGATTTATGTTTGATGGCAGGACTCGAGGGAGGGAGAGAAAGTTGCTCTAGGAACAACACCTTATTTTGCACACTGGTACCAGTGTTGCAGCTTATAAATACACATGAATCCTGTGATTTCTATACATCTCCTCAAGAAACCATGTTCTCTTGTGTATTAAACATGAAATTGAACTTTTATCTGGGACTCAAGGACTTTTTTTTGGCTTTGATCCCTAATTGGCCAGGGCTCCTACATATATCAGGCCCAAAGCTAGATGCAGTTGTAAATTTGTTCAGTGACTGTAAAATACTATTACACTGCTGTGAGGACAGCCTTGAAAGCTAGCGTAGCTGTAGTTCATCGACTAACATCTCAACTCCCCCTCTTCATCCCTGTAAATCAGACTAGTCAGGGTCTTAAGTGCCCAACACATTCAAGAGACGCAGCAGACAGATATTGTTGAGGATGCGGGGAGGAGCAGATAACATTACTTCTTTGGTTGAAACCACACTGTTCCTGCTCCAGGTTTTGCTGCAGAAAGAAAAGTCTTGTAGTGAAACTTATTGAAGTCTCTTATCAACAAACTCATTCCATAACCTTGATTTGTTCCAGTACCATCGAAATCTAAGTTGTTGTATTTGGTTAAAACCCCAATGAAAATCATACAGAGAATCATCTGTAGGAAGGTAGGTACCCTTCCTTCTGACTTGTTGGTCTGCCTGACTACCTAGGTTCAACTACCTACCTGCCCAGTAGGTAGCTAATGGGTAGGTAGCTAAGTGGGCTACCTACCCACTTAGCTACCTACTTACCTAACTACGTAGCTACCCACATACATACCTAACTGCCTGGCTATCCATTTAGCTACCTACCTACCTACCTACCTACATAGCTAACTACCTTCCTACCTACCTACCTACCTACCTACCTACCTACCTACCTACCTACTTACCAACCCACATACCTACCTAACTACCTACGTACCTACCTACCTACGAACGTACCTACCTACCTTCCTAATTACCCATGAACTTACCTACTTATATACCAACCTTACTACGTACCTACATACCTACCTATCTACCCACTTAGATACCTACCTACTTGCTCTTGATTACCACTAGTTTTAAGTGTACCTTATACTAAATTTTGTCAAATCTTCAAAAAAATTTCACCATTATTGAACCAAAAAGGTTATCTAATAAGAACTGGACCCGTATGAATAAGTATTTCCCCCTTAAACACTAAATCCATATGGACCATCAAACTGCAATAATAGGTTCATAATTGCAGCTGGACAGTAAAAACATGGGTCTGAATAATACCATGACACTAACCAGAAGCATGATAATAAGAATAAATAGAAATTCCTTAGGAGATGAGAATTCATTCCATGTTAATATGGTAAATGTTTAGTTTATTAGACAGAAGCATATTTGCTTACTGTCTTTTTAAATAAGGGGAAATTCATTTTTCGACACGTTTTAAATTGTGCATTTGGTTTTCACAAAGATACATATGGTGTATGATAATTATCTTATGAGGAAATTTATGCAGCAATGCTCCTTGAACGAAACCGTTGAATGTTGTACCGATCAGCAAAGAACAGCTACGGCCCTTAATTGAAAACAATGAAAGTTAATAACTGGCTTACTTGAAACAAGAAACTTGGAATTACATATAATTCAAACTGGCATGTCAATCATGCGAAAAGTCTTGTGTCCATTATTTTCTATTGTGTTAATGTTGTGCACAACGTCCGGCAGATATGTAAATATAGATTCCAAAAGTAAGAAAAAGAGTTGACCTGACTCAAAAAAAAACAATCCCTGTACTTTTCACCCCTTTCCACCATAGTTGAGCTGAAAAGTAATTACAGATATATTAATTTTAATTTTCAATTAAAATATGACAACTTCTCTTAAATCATATGGGCATGAAGTCAGACAGGAACCGTTTGTAAAAACCCTTTTCAGTACTGTATGTCTAAATCAGCCCAGTCTCTATCACAGTATATTTTTCAATATGGGAAATCTAGTCTGGGTTCGAAGCGCGGACCTTTTGGCAGAAGCACAGCTTACATTCATAAACAACAGGGGAGGCACTGTTTGTCAGTTTAGTGTATATCTTAAAGCAAAAAGAGCGCTAAAAATTTGACTTTAATATCGTTACTGTGCTGTAACCGATGTTATGGGTCGGCGTGACACAGGCATCACTATCAGCTAGTCTAAGCTTGAGAATTATAGCTCTGGATCCTGATCCAAGCTCTTTATCAGAACAATTATTTTTAAATTATTTTCCATCTTCAGACAGCGAGGACAAAATATAGTGCTTTATAATCTGCTGAATGCAGTACATTGGGTTGAGGTCATTAAAAATGCTGGATAAAAATTCATCAGGGATCTTTTTTCAATAATTTGTGTTATATTTTAAATGTAATGATTAAAAATGGTGAAGGCTCTTATTCTGAAGATGAACACACAACACTTCATATCCAAAACAAAGGTATGGAGAGTTTTACACTGTTTTGTATGTAATCATTGCAGCAACACACCTTGGGGTACAACTTGTGCAGTCAGACCAGTCCTGTAGCAAACATACTCTGGTTTACCTGGCTACCTGTGTGGAAAGTCATCCTTGATTCTATATCAGTTTACCTCTGATTCATCCATTGATGAATTAAGAAAACTCACCACGTTCCCACCTAACTTCAAATAGACTTAAACCGTCTGAAGTGCCAAAACCTCTGTAGCACCCAGTCCTTAATGAGCTCAGAGCTGCTGGTCTCACCTGGCTACCCACTATTTACTTTTGTAACACATGAAATAATTAGCTGAGTTTCTCAGTCTTTTCGTCAGAGATGTATGTGCGGTTGCATCACCTGGTTTTGTGCCCTGCAGGTTTAGAAGACCACCCCCACCCTTTATAGATGATAGAGTCTGGTAAAAAGCGTACTGTATGAATAATGGCTGCCATTACACAATGAAGTACACTATCACTTCTATCATAAGGGCATTCCTGTAAGAACCTGCACAGAGCACCATCATACGACGCTTTATGTGCTCACAGCGCTTATGGTTTCATTATTACCCACGCATTTACTACAAGAGAAATGTTAATTAAAAAAAAAAAAATGATGAGATGGGATGAGATAGGATGACTTAAGTGAGGATAACAATAGAGAAGACAAGATAGGTTGAATAGGATAAGAAAAGATAAGATAAGACAAAAACAGATAAGATGTGACAAGATAAGTTTACCCAAGACAGAATAAGATAAACCAAGACAAGAAAATATGAGATGAGATGAGATAGTATAACATAACACAGGATAAGATAAACCAAGACAAGAAAATATGAGATGAGATATTACAACATAAGACAGGATAAGATAAAACAAGACAAGAAGAGATGAGATGAGATGAGATGAGATGAGATGAAATAGTATAACATAAGACAGGATAAGATAAACCAAGACAAGAAGAGATGAGATGAGATGAGATAGGATGACACCGGAAAGGATAAAATAAACCAAGACAAGAAGAGATGAGATGAGATAGGATGACACAAGACAGGATAAGACAAGATATGGGCATATAAGATAATTTAAGATAGGAAGAAGTAAGGAACGATAGAATTTTTCTAAAATTCTCATGTTACAGAAGCTGAAATGTTTTTTATTCAGTTTTACTGGGAAAAGCAGCACTGAGATTAAAAATCTTGAGTGATGGAGGATGAGGATGGAAGTAAAGTGTGGCTGCAGCACATAAAATCATTTAAGAGAGCATCAGACTAAAACAAAAGCTTTGTCAGTAACTTAGGAAGGTTGTGTAGTGGATCGTAAAGACGTTTGCTCTCCATCTTTATTTTCTTTTGCAAAGGCATGCTGCACCTTTATGAGGCACACACTCACCTTCTCCCCTCCACTTCCCAGATTAACTAGCCTGTAAAATTAAAGTCTTGGCTCTTTGTCAACGCCTCTCTAGCATAAATGAAATCAAGTAAATTAAGTAGGGTTTGCAACAGCTGTCCTCTAACAAATTAACAAATGATTACTTTGTTGGAGCAAATTTGCATTTCAACAAATTGTTCAATGCACTCTTGGAAATTAATACACTGAAAGTACCCGAACAAATGCTTTTGCAATGAAGGCAGCTAATGATGTCCTTCATGAATGAACAATGTCTGAAATCGATTTCTAGTTTTTAGCACTAAAATACAAAAAATGCTTATATTGTGTTAAATTATAGTAATAAACGATTTCACATTCGTAATAGACTTCGACTACTACTTTTAAACTACTTTTAAAACAAAAATAAAAAATAAAATCTTTTGTCATATCCGGGTATGTCACACATCTAAAGAAACCAAGCAGTAGGCTGGCAAGTAAGTGAGTCAGGGCTATAGGTTTGGTATTCCCCTTCCCCCGCCATGACCTTCATAGTTTTATTGTGAAAAATGGGCAGTGTGTGAAGCCCTGATATTTCCTATGTGCCGTGACTGGTTAAACAGACGTGTAGTGTGGCAAATGATGTGTTGAGAGAAAACCCCTTCATGTCCCTCTTTGCCCTGCTGTCATATTAGATCTTCCTTTGCATGCCTTCTCCACATCTTGCACTGGATGTCCTTCCTGCTCAATATTTGATTTTTGTTCTCCATGAGTCTTATTGACTGTAGACACAAGTGCAGAGCAGAGATCAATGTTTCAGATTGTTAAATTTGGTCTTTGCTGTTGAAGATTAGTCTCCAATTGTTTTTTGTTTTTTTAATTCCCAATTTCTTCCAAATAAAATTCAAAGACAAAACTGAATGATTATAAATGGCTGGATAAAGTGTTTGATTCATTGTGAAATTTCTAACACAGTTTCACATTTCTTATAAATTTGTTGTCTGTAGTTGAAGACAAAACTGTGAAATCTTTCTTTTCAGTTATTCAAAGCTGTTCCATGCCACTAACTTTGATTTTATTTTTTGCAGTATCAGCAGCAAGCTGCTCACTGCCATTTACCTCATGCAGCCCGTGTATAAAGCAGAATCACTTCATAACATGTTTGAATGTATGTCGTATGTGTTAAATTCTGCCTTGATTCCTATTTTGATCATATCAGGAATAAGCAAATGTAGATGGTGTAATAAGTATAAAAAAGGTATAAGGTTCTACACCATGAAACTGGTGACTAATGCAACCTTATTAGTTAAATGATGACACTAATGGAGAAACCATGGTTGTATACGGGAGCATAGCTCATTTAAGTATAAGACTGAGAAATGCTTATTGTCTTGTCAGAGAAACAGGGAGTCATGAAAGCTTGATCAAAAGCGACTGCGAGAAGTTACACCATTGTGAATTCAGTGGCCATATGTTGGCCAGGATTCTTTTACAAAGCATATCTATCACATGTGATCATACTTTGAACAAAACATGTATAAACGGTTTGGTGCAGTAAACTTCGTTGCATGGAGCTCCATAAATGTACGTATAATGTGCTATTCAAATCTTTCAACCAGAGGAAATGTTACTTGGCCCATGCAGATTTACCTGGCAGGTTTCTGCTCCTCTTTTAATGTTACATTATTCACATTGTTTACAGACTTGGTAACAATTATTGTCATTAGTGACCAGTATTGTTTTCTTTCTTTCTTTCTTTGGTTCCTGTGAACAGTTCTTGATTTGCTCCCATCCCTTTTTATCACTCCAACTTTCCAATTACTAGCAAAAATGGTGCTCCAGACCTTGACTCTTTAATATATAGAGGATGAATGATCCTAATGTCTCGGGGTGAGTGTGAATTCTGTTTTATTGAAACAAGCTGGCATGCACTTGCTTTAACCCCCTGAAAAGCATGTCAGTTCAAATTCTCCCCTAATTTGGCTAATCATAGACCAGCCCGTCACAATGGCCTCCAAAGCCAAGCAGCCGGAGAAATATGTTCCTTTACTGGCCTAATGACATTTTACACGTAATAAACTTACTCTTGAACACCATTTACCACTACAGGGAGTCGGTCTGAGAATTTGACATGACTTTTACAGGTCTGGGGTGGTTGCCTCTCTAACCCACTCCTGCCTGCGGTGAAAATTGTACTGTTATACCGAGTGATTAAATCAACGCACATGTGCAACGCCAATGCTGCGCATTTCTCTGATGGACAAAGAAGAAATGGGATACTGATGCAATACCGTATGATAATTAATGAAGTATAGAGGAAATTTGAGTTTTAAGGAATATAGAGGTTCCAGTTCTTTGTTCTGGTTGTTAAGCATTGTGAAATACTTCTACACAAAGCCACCCACCATCATCGAATGAATAAAGCTGAAAAGGAGAAATACAGGTATTGGGCGATGGAACCCTTAAAATAGATGCAAGGGAACGTGTTTCAAATGAAAAACTACAACAGACAACGTTCAATGGGGCCAAATGTGGCGAATGTCATGAAATACATCTGTATTTGAGAACAATTTTAACATTATTGGTGACACAGGTGTGCAAATGCTGTCTGTTACCGATTTAACTGTAACTGTAATAATGATCCTAATGACCAAGAACATGAAAATTGCAAACAGAGAAATAGTGAAAGTGACAGAGGGGAAGAATTGAGCACACAGGAAAATTGACCCCCCAAAAAAGCTGCCATTGTCAATGATGGATTCCTCCCTGATCGAAGCAGTTTGCCCAGTCGCCCAGCTGGGCTTCATGTGCTTTTGATTACTCACCGCCATTTAGTTCCACAAAATTACATGCTGCCTAATGGTCTTTTAATGGTTATAGGTTTCTCTGCTTTTTAATGAGCCTGCACCAGTTGGTTGCTAATGCCCTATGGAAATTTGGCAAACGTCCAGTGTGGTTAAGTATATTTCCCTCCAGTTTACAACTTTGTTGTGTGAATCACAAACAAGGAGGTTGGGCGTGAGATGTGGAAATATGTGGCTGGTGCTTCTCCTGCTGGCTTGTTTTTGTTTTACTATGGAGGTGATGCAAAAACTCCATAATTACACTATTAGGCACATGATTGTTTCCAATCTCATGCTCAGTGCAATTCTTCTGAGGTTATAATGTGGCAACTATTAGGTACTTACACACACACAAGCATCACACATTAGCTGCAGTTGTTGCATGTAGACACATAGGATTGCTAAACATTTCTTAACTTTCTAATAAGACTTATAGGAGTGTGTCAGTGTGTATCACATGGTCATCTCTCCCCCTGACCTCCGTCGTTACCACAGCCATTAGTGAGGTGTGAGTTTTCTCTTTACGGTGAGTTGTTTTTCGTGTCTTCATGTCTGTGTATCTGTGAGTGTGAGTTTGTGTCTTAATGGGGACGTTAGCAGCTGCTTTTTGATGAGCGCCCATTTACTGGACCTAATTAAGCAGAAAACGGCCACACATCTCTCCTGCTATTGTATGACCCCAAACAGATGGCCCAAGGACCCGAGAGGCCGTCTGACACCTTTGCCTGCCCTGTGTTGCTACTCAGCAGCCAGTGACAAAATAAAGTGTCCCTGTCAAAACTACCCAACTTGAAACAATGTCATTATCATTGCTTACATTCCCATTTGATAAAACTGGTTTCCCAGATCAATAAGGTTTAAAAGACTGATTAACAAGCACTCATCAGCCATAAGCCACCTGCCTAATATGGGGTTAGGGTTCGGGTAAAAAGGTGATTTCTACATACCCTTTATTGATCACATGCAATTAAACAAAGCACAACATAGTGACATTTTTCCTCTGAATTTGACCCATCCCTGAGAACAGTGGGCAGCCTCTGTGGGTCCTGCTCAAGAACCCTAAGACATGTAGACTACTGAACCTGCCAGTCTCTTGATTGGGAGACCATTGCTTTAGCCACTGAGCTACAAAACCACCTGCCTAATATTGTCAAGGTCCCCTTTTTGCCACCAAAATAGCTTTGCTTTGCATTCTGTATTTCAATAACTTTCCAACAGAACCACCATAAACTCTATCAGCAGATTGTGCTACAGTTACCCTTCTGTGGGGCAGCACAAATAAAAAGACAACACAGGCTTGGGAAAGTCACTCAGATTCTTTCACTTGCCCATTTTTCCTAGTACCATCCATTGACTGCAAAGAAAAATCATTCACCTCCCGCTGGGTATGTCCCACCCACTGACATGTGCCACTTTAATGAATATTCAATGTACTCTGACTTCCCCTGTCAATGGTTATAATGTTATGGCTTATCAGCGTTTTTCTGGAAACACTGTACGTATGACTAACCAAGTAAGGCATGTTATTTTAGTTTTCAGCCATACACTCGGGGTATTTAACCTCCCTAAGCCTTGTTTCAGAATCTTACATGTCTTGGGCAGAAAGAAAGTGCCCGACTGCCTGAAGGAGGAATTCTGGAATACATCCTATACTTTGTTATTCTTCATAATGCTTTATCTGTCTGGAGTATGACAGAGGCTTACCTGAGGGGACGTGCAGGACTTCTGCTGACACTAAACGGATCATGGAAGCAGCTTTCTACACGCCTCGCTGATGAAGACATCACCACATAGCTATGCAAAGGGAGAGATGAATCCCTGGACGGCAGGCTCCGTCATGTTTTTAAGAGTTATTATAACTATTAAAAAACACGAACTGAGGAGGAGGCGCTCATGGACTGAGGTTAGCTCTTCGGGTACTACACATACTAATAAGTACTAGTAAGTGTTTTATTAATACAGTGATTTCTTCTCCTTTAACTAGTGTACCATGATTTTAACTTTATTACTACTAGTACATGTATAAATACTCAGTAATACTACTCCTGACCAGGAAAATATACAGTTTTTCTTTCTGTATAGAAATGTGCTGCGTGGCTTTTTTGGTGTGAGTGCATGTATGTGTGTTTGTGCGTGTTTGTTTGTGTGTGTGTGTGTGTGTGTGTGTGTGTGTGTGTGTGTGTGAGAAAGAGTAAGGGAGGTGTGATCATAGGCTACTCTAGAGGGCAGCAAGAGACCATGAGTATGAGTTGACGTTTCAGGGTTTGTGTGGTGGGTGAGGGTTGGTCGGGGTGTTGTATATGGATAGCAACCTATTTTTGGATGCAGGAACATGGAATACACTATTTTTAATATGGATTTTATTGCCAAACGATGCTAAGAAGAGTCACAAAGGGAGTGATGATGGAATGACGAACTGGCCAATGATACTCAAGACAATTTATTTTTAGAGCACATTTAGCATAAGGCACAACATCGACCAAACTTCTTCACAAAAAATAACAAATAAAATCAAAATATGACTACGATTTTGTTTTTAAGGCTAAACAGAGCAAAAAACCAAAGCATTGACCAGAGGTAGTCATGTATAAAGAACAAGGAGGGGAGAAAAAAATATTCAAGTTTATTAATTATAAAATATTTATTGTCATATGTTATAATATATATATTTGTTGGTTCTATGCAGAACTAAAAACTGCTCGTCCAATAATCTGAGCAGGTGATGTGAAACATAATGAACACCTAGGATGTATTTTTTGAAAAAAAGATTGGAATTGATATTTGTGATAGAATGGAGGTTCAATTAAATGGTTAAATACATATAAAGTATGTGTTATATTTTGTAATCAATAAGTTATAGTGGCCACTAATATGACGCTGCTTTTGGACTCACGGCTCTTACATTTAGAAGCTGTCTATCAGCTGCAAAGGAAAAGACAGGCTGATAGCATGTATCGGACACATCCACGCCATCCCATCCATACATCAGATGGGATATCCAGTTTAATCCATGGAAATCACCTTCATACAGTTGTACAGCATGATGATAATAAGAGTTAAACTCTATTACAAGATTGTCCCCTGTCATCATGTTCTAGAGTAGATTGAGGTGGGCCAGAAACCCGACTCCGCTGTTTGTGAATCCAGGGTCGAACAAGCAGGATTAGCCTTGGAATGATAAGGCCGCTGAACATTGTGAACCCACACAAACAGTCTTTGAGTCTGTATCCCCTGCCGACAACAGCCCATGTTTTAGCCTTATGTTCCTGTGCCATAATTCTCTGCATAAAACAGGCTGGTTATGGCCTTGCCTCATGTCAGGTCTTGTGAAAAGCTTACACACATCGAGTTAAGAGAAGCTATGGCACATGGTAATCTAGGTTTAAATGTGAATAGTCAGAAGTTAGCAGTCCCATTATGTGTCTACATTTCTTTATGAAATAATACTTGGACCATGCGTCAGTAGCATCTGTGAGCAGCGCATAGTGATTACCTCAAGTCTGCTTCTGACCTTCCTGGCGTGAATGCTGCCACTGTTCCACCTGCCTCTCACAAGCGTGAAGATGCCAACATATCTGACTATATTTGGGAGAAAAATAGGTCAATGACACTTGTCGAGACAACAGCCGGGGTTTGGCAAAGCCTCTTGTCATAAAAATGGTGATCAGTGTGTAAATGTCACCAGTCCTGGGAACTTCACAAGGCTTTTAATTTGTGAGCTTTTATTACCTATCAGAGAGACAACGCGTCTGTTATGTGCCACCACATGTGCTTGAGGTGCCCAAACGGCCCTTGACCTTTTACATCAGAGTTTACAGAGGTACAGAGGCAATGATAATAAATAACTAGACATATGCTGCTGTCTACAACAGCAAGGGTATATCCCAGAAAAGTCCCAATCCCCCTGTTTTCATTCCTGAAATTAAATGTGAAGATATGTACAAAAAAACAGTGTTTTTTGTAAAAAAAAAAAAAAAAAAGGAAAAGAAAAACTTGTCCTAGTGATAAAATATAAACTTTGACAGTAAAATATAATATATATACAATATAGATCTCTGCGAGTCTATCCTTATTTATCTAATTTGGACTAAATTGGACAAATGGTTGCAAAATTACTGGCAGAACTTTTGAAGCTACAGCTCCCCCTAGTGTTGGAAATATGAAACCGACCTTACCCAAAACCAATCCAGTTCATCCTCACACTAAGCCTTATGTAAGTGTAACATTTGAAAATTATTTGTCCCATACTTTTTGAATTGTATCCAGAAAACTATGTTTTTTGGGAAAAAGCTCCCTCTAGTGAGTAAAATATACAAGATAGACCTCCTCGAGTTGTTCAATTGCACCAATTTGGACAAAACAAAATCTACCCCCTAGTAGGTAAATACTAAACACAATGTATATAAGATACTTAGCATCGACCTGGTGGGAATTTGGACTAAATCTGACATATGGTCGAAAAATTACTGTCCCAAAAGTCCCCTAGTGTCTGAAGTTAACAACCAAACTTTCCAAAATCAATTCAGTTCTTTCTCACATTCAGGTCTATGAGGTTATACATTTAGAAAGAAATCCATAGAATATTTTTTCTGTTGCGTCTGGAAAACAGTGTTTTTCGTCAAAAAAAAAGAAGCTCCCCATATTGAGTGAAATATGGACTTTTAGAGTAAATCAACTAACTTCATTCAACCTAAATTTCCAAAAAACACTGCAGTTCTTCCTCGCACTAATGTCTATGTGGGTATAATTTTGATAATGATCCACGAAATAGTTTTTGAGTTATCGCCTTATCCTCAGCTCCCCGGGCGCTTCATAGCTGGTTTAAACAGGTGATTAGGGATCAGTGTCAACATCTAATCCGGTGTGTGCACTTCACTGTACATTTGCAAATTTTGCACAAGCTAAATATATGCAGTGCTGTAGACTTGAAAAAAGGCTCCAACACGAATGGAGGAAAAAGACATCTATTACTATTGAACAATTACAAATTGTTCAATAGTAAACTTCTGAATAACTCACAACAGTTTTCAATAGAGTCATAATAGTCAGACATATGGGCAGAGAGAGAGAACATGAAAGGTTTTCTTTAATCCTCTCTCTACTGCCCAGCTACATTTTTACACCCTGACGCAGCATCTGTGGTTAAAAGAAATGAAAAAACGGTGCACTGCGGTATTGGACACATTCCCTGCCGAGAATCAATTATTGTCACACACATGAGCAACATTTCTTTTATTTTACAGGCACAAATTGAGTCAAGCAGAAGAATGAAATTATGCCATATATTTCTACGCACAAATGCACATTAGGCATAAGAATAAAAAGCCCGTAATATCTCATTTCAGGTACCTCAGGGCGTAGCAGCAACATTCTTGCATTCTTACAACAGCGTTACACTTTAAATGAAGTCCAGACTCTCTTATTAAATAATAGATATTAGCAGACCCAAACTCTGATTGTATGTTTTTCTATGTTCTACTTGATTTGATAAATAAGAATGCCAAATTTAGATAACTCATAATCAGATCCTGCTAATCTTGTTATTTGATGAGCCGGGGCACAGCGTCCATCTAATGACCGTCAAGGCAAGTTCAAGAGCTGGAATTAGTGTACTTTAAAATATATATACTGCTGCCCATGGTCAGCGCTTCATAGCCTTAGCATCCAGGATATTCTTGAACACTACTGTCAAATTCTAGATTCAAATTGAATGTGTTGCTTCTCAATAAACCATTAATAACTTTTCATTTCACTATGTGCCTGTAAACCATTTTTACTCCAGAAAAAGGACTGATGCCTGCTGTCCAACAGTAGTTATGGTCCAACAGCAGATGCATATAGAGTTGAAAACGACACCCTGTGTTTAAAGAGCAGATCCTCATTTAGCAAGATGCTCTCCGTAGCGGCTTTATGGGATAGATGTTGTCCGTCTGAATAACCCTTTTTAGTTAGAAGGGCCATTAACAGATAATGTTATCCAGTCTTAAACCATGCAGGGGGTAATGAAACCTTGGAGTCACGCCACTTCTCTCCCCTCTGCAGTTACAGCTTCAACATGGCTGCCAGCCCAGGGAGGAAATCGAGACAGTGTGAAATATCAGCATCTTCGTCTCTGCTCCCAGATAGGAATCGGTTCATACTTTATGGGGAGGCAGCAGTTGTGGCTAAAGAGGGTATGTAGTTTAGTGAGGACATTTTTATTCCAGGACATGGCGCCGTAAAGCTGACATGACAGATGTCAGGGCGCATCTGCTGGGCCAGCACTATAAGCCGAAAAGAAATCTATGTAAGAGGTTAAGAATTAAGGAATAATAATCTTAAAATATCTCACACTGGCTTTACCTGGCGCTGGTCCAAACCAGTCAGGATCAACTGGATTCAGAGTCCTTTTAAAGGATTCTTTATCCCCTTCATGGAGGATGCCCCTTACATGATGACATCACCATTACATATACCCAACAAATAAAGAGTTTACAATTTCCGAGGCTGGTTGCAAGTAATAATTGTTGCAATATCTGTAAGTTTGCACATTTTGCTAAAAAATTTTTATGATTAGAGCATCCTGAACATTAAATCTTTCCCTTGACCTCAACACATGCTGTAACGTCTCTAAAGCAGGGAGATATATATTCAGTAGTGGAGTGAAAATTCAACTATTGTATTGTTTAAAAAATAAAACAGACATACAAAACTGTGTCTTATATGTGTCTTATGTGTCTCATCTCTTGTATGTGATGACGGTATTGAGAATCGGCTATGTCTCCTACACATTATAATATTTGCCGTAAATTCTGTCATAAATGTTATTATTTATTAACTGAACAGAAAATTCTACAGAGTGTTGGTCTGAATCGTTAAAACACGTTTAATTTCAGCAGGGTCCTGCTGGTTCAGACCTGGGGACGGTCAGAAGAGATGTTATAGAGCCAAGGCGGATCTAGTGTGAGTCAAACCAGAGCCGGTACTTAGTGCGGCTGAGGATTTGGATGTTAGCAGGGGGCAATGATATGGGCCATGCGGGCCTCAAGATGGATTTGGATCAGTTTCTTTTCATCCTCTATGTGTTAGTTTAGGATTCTGAAAAACTTTCTTGAACGAATACTAAAAACATGTCACGAACAACAATTTATCTTTTTCCTTTTTGAAGAGTGAGTAATAATTTGGTTACATGATTCTATCCATCACATGTGACTATCAGAATTATTTTTTCAGTGTCCTTCATGAGTTTCTCAGTAGCTCCTTACTGCTGTTCCTCAGTGATGAGTCAAACACAAGGAAAGAAAACTAACAATGTTGTACTTTTATCTATGTAATAAAGGGATAATATATGTTCAGTATATGTTATACTTATGTATTATTATTCATTAATTAATTCAGTCATTATCCAATTATCCTGCTCAGAGTGGCGGGGGCAGGAACCTATCCTTCTAATATCTAACATTTATATCTTTCCATAATACATAGAGGCACCTTACACTGAAGATGATAGAAATCACACATCACAAAGTTGTTACGGTGTTTGTTGGAGACTTAGTATGATATTATATGTCACTTGATATGTCTTATGATGATCTAGATGGCCCTCCTTTCTACTCATAATCATTTAAATACCAAAGACCATATATAAATATTTGCAGTCAGGCAATGTTTACAAATTGGGGTACTCCTAGTTATGCAAGGGCTGTTGAGATTTGAATAAAAGTTATGTAAATAAATGTGGTTGATAAAGAAATAGTATTACAATTTTTAAATACAGCTTTTTAATACAAAATAAAAAACAAATGTGATCATTTTCACTTTTAGTTTTGTGTATGCATTAAATAAATGATATATGGTTGAAACATAAAAGCCATACAACTGAGAACAAAAAGAAAGACATAAAAAGGGGACATTTTTTATGCGATGATTTTACGCGTATCGGGAGAGGTTTGCTTAGGGAGCCATCGGACATTAGCTTGCTGTTTTTTTGCCTTTTTAAATTAAGGCTCACTTAAAAAAATATCTAGACTAGCTAAACTCATTGACTAGCTTTTATTTCACAGCAGGGGTGTCCGACTCAATCACAGAGGGGGCCCCAACTACTCAACTCCACTCATTGGCCATCTTTAAATCTGATGTATTATGAACATTTATTCTTATTCTGTTTACTCATTTTATGGAATTCTGAACGAATCAAGGGAATAGAAAATAGTCAAATTATGGATACAATTAAAAATAGATCAGCATAATTCATTTTTTTCTCCCTCCCCATCATTTACAGTAAAACATGTTTATTCACAGACATCACAACAGCCAGAAAACTTGTATCTAAAATCTGTTCTAATTATAAAATCTGTTAATAATTAACAATATCAACAAAAGGAACTTTAAATAACTCTTGGTAAATGGCTGAGCTGATTAAACCAATTCTTGCTTCCGCCCGAATAAAACATTAAAGTAGACTGTTGCTCCTCGTATCTGTTCCTGCAGTCAGGAGCAGCTGCACCTCAGGATACAGTAAAGTGTATGGACAGCCTCCAGGTGCATTTTACATTAAATGTAAGCAACTTAATGTTTTTCTTGCTATCGCAGTGCACTCTTGGATTGTAGTATCTGGTGGTCGTGTTACTGTTTTATACCAGCGGGCCAGTTACAGCCGATATTAGATATCGTCGTATATTTACTGGATATAATGGTTCTGCCTGATGGATAGCAGGCCTTGAGTTTGATGTGTTTTACAGTATTTGCTGAATTCAATATCAACTTGATATCAAAAAATTTTCAAACATTTTCTGGTTATAAGCTCAGCGAATCAGTTTGCTACATCAGCTCCTTCAACAGCGCCATCCTGGCACCAGGTAACAACGAAACAGGTGGCACTAAGTTATTTAATAATTAGCAATAATTATGCTACACACATTCCCCCAAGGCAACACATGCTGATCACTTCTCAAGGGCTGTCAGGATCCCAGCATGCAGCTCGGCGCTCTAAAATGGGCTCCTGCACAGCTGGGTCTGCATTAGTGTAAGGAAAAGCAGATCGCCCCAAATTCCTGTTTGCATCACAGCTAAGTTCGGCTCGTGTGATTGTCTTGATTTTTGTTGTGTCTTCCTGGACTGATTCATGCAGAGCAGCTCTGTTATTTCCCCTGGCAGCGAACAAGGTCGAATGTTGGCTCGCTGATCAAAGGCAGGACTGTGTGCTTGTGAATGTTGCACCTGTCTAATGGTTATGCACGGACTATCCCTTTAAACTGAATATGCTATTGTTAGTTCCTTGTCTTGTGAAAGGGGCCTGACTGGTTCTAACGTAAGCATTCCACTGGGAGGCGGTGTGAACTGTAATTTAGATAGATATGAAAAAGAGTGACATGTATGCAATAATACATGAAAGAAGGAGCAAATAATTAAGATATGCGGTCAGGGCTTCCCTTTATTTCAGCTTGAACTAAAATAAATATCCAGCCTCTCCATCCTTTTGTCATATGTTCCTGTTTTCTCTAGAGAATTCCAGTATTCCCAGTCTCCTGCTGGACTGGAGTTTAGCACAGTATCACTCTATTGACTTAACCCAGAGAGTTAAGTAAGAAGGAAACTTTTGACACTTTTACATTTTCCACTTCAGATGTGGTATAATTTATTGAGTGACTTCAACAAAGGAGACATTTTGTTTGAGTTAAAGAAATTACAATGGAACAATTAAAATAAATCTTGAGCTGAACTTCCATTAACCTCGGCATGGTTTGGGTTTCAGCTCTCTGGGCCCAAAGGACAGAGGCCCTTCATTTGATTTATCTCATCCTCCTCTTTGCCTGAACTAGTAGTAGGGGAAAAGTTGCATAGCTTCACTTGAAAATACTTTGGATTAAGTCCCCTCCCCCTGTCTAATGTCAGGGGTGCTGGTGGGGTTGTTCTGTCCTCCCTGCCTCAGAACTTCCATTAATTTATGCACTAAATCTCCCTCTAAAAGTTTAGATCAGCTGCAGCTGCAGAGATAGTTCTCTGTCAATTTTCAATTGACAAAATATGTCACAGCGGATAAAGATATTAAATATATTTTATGTCTGAATGCAGTTTTTTTGGCTCTGCGCTCGTACTTTAGGTCATACAGTATAGCATCCTAACGTTATTTTATTACCCCGGGTCCAACGCATAACCCGGCTGCTTTGTCCACTCTGTTCCAAAGAGACTAAATTTCAATATTTTTTAAAGCCAAAATAAATTTTGAAGACATAAACTTCGGTATGATAACATGTGTTTTCATAGGTGAGATAATGATGTAATTTACAGCAGAAAAAAAAGTTAGATATTTATGTACATTTTATGTCAAAAGCACAAAAAGAAGTAGGGGACCCTCAGAATGCATAGTTGCTTAATTCAAATTAAAGCAAAGAGAAAAAACAAACTATGAGAAAGAGAGAAATTCAAAACACATGTCACTCTGGAAAAGATTGCCAGCGACATGTCTAAAGGGCAAATGTAAAATGCAGTTCATCCACCTTTTTATAGTTCTATATCAGTCCCTAAATCAAGTGTGTTTATGTTTCCAAGGCCACAATGATGTGGTCAGAGGCGAGTCTTTTAGGATGTTGGCTCCTGTGATTGCTGTGTACTGACGTAAACTTTGCTCCGTTGGTTCATGTTTCAGCCCCTTGGGCCAAAGTGGCAGGTCTGTGTCGAAACATATAAACACTTACAAGCCGACACACAACACTGAGAAGTGTGCATCTTCAAGCGCAAACACAGAAGGAATGTACTCACACACACACACACACACACACACACACACACACACACACACACACACACACACACACGCACACACACACACACACACACACAAACACACACACACACACACATGGGCACACACGCTCACATCACCAGGGAAAGAAATGAGGTGTGGGTCATGTTATCAGAGTTAGTCTCTAATTACAGAAGCCTAATACATACAGTGAATGAGTGTGTTTACTGGTCTGTCTTTGCATTCCCATTCAAGAATAACATCAATGACATTTTGTGCAAACAACTGTGCTGATGGCTCGATGTCCCCCGTGGTTCTGCGTCTTTATTTACTCACCGCACATTCTCACTCTTGCAATCGTCTCTTGGGTGCAATGTGGTTAAAGCAATTAATGTGCATTAAATATTATAGCCTATGATTTGATGCATTAAATGATAGCCTATAAATGTAGTCGGGTTTTACTGCTGTAGGTGCGATATTTATGGCCAAAACATCCATCCGCTCCCGCAGAAACTGTTTTTCATGCCCTCAAATTGAGTGGTCCAGTCATTCAGTTTTAAAAGAATTAAACTAAATTAACCATACAAATCTATGAAGAAAGCATGTTTGTACCAAAGTTTTATCACTTTTCTTCCTTTTTTTAAAATAAAAAAATAGCATTTTCCATAAAAAAATCCCCCTAGTGAGTAAAATATGAACTATTGGAGTAAAATATGATGTTTCCATAATATCTTTGACTTTTCAGGGATATATTAATTATTAGAAAAGTATGAAAATCTCTTTTACAATGCCTTTATATAGGCCGTTATTGTCATAGTTCATCTAATATTAAGCATTTAACACAGCAGAACATTTTGACAGTTCATAAAACCTTTGTCAGCATTCTGTCTTGCAGCAAGAATTTGGCCCCAATACATGCAGGGGAGCTGTGACGTCAATTTAATATCATTAGTTTACACTGCAGTAGTTATGGAGTCATTTTCAGAGAAACTGTTTTCAAAAGTTTGATTCCTCCGATACGCCCGTGATTGTGTGAAGAAAAAAGCAAACCTCTCACCAGTCCTTCCAGTTAATGCCATTAGGTCGCCGCCACAAGTTTCCGGTCCAGTGAAAGTATCTGGAGATGAGGCGAGACCAACAGTGGTTGCATCAACTTTTAATTTCTAAAGGAATTGTGTGTGTGTGTTTGTGTGTGTATGTGCATCTGTGTGTGTATGTGTTTGAATTTGTGTGTGTGTGCATGTATGTGTATTTGTGTGTATGTGTATCTGTATGTGTTTGTATGCGTGTGTGTGTGTGTGTGTGTGTGTGTGTGTGTGAGTGTGTGTGTGTGTGTGTACATTTCTGAGGCAGTGGTGCAGTTGAACACAGTGAAAATGGAGGGAGCCAAAGATGAAAATAAAGCTATGATTCAACATTTCCTTCCTGCTCTTTTATCTCTCGTTGCACTCTTGCACTTGTTAATATTAATAAATAATAATAATAATAATAGATTTAATTTATAATGCACTAGTACTAATCATAACACCTGCATTGATGGTGATGAATACTGTTAAAAGATATATTCTTATTATATTCTAAAATATTTCATATTCATATTTATGTTTTTTATAATAATATTTTATAAATAGTAACTGCTGCTACTGAGCTACTTTTGTTACCTGCAGGATCAGCTTTGATGTTTTTGTAAAACATTCAGCCTCCTTTTGGGCCTCCAATGGGATTCTATGAAATCATTCTTAGCAAGAATAATCTATAAACTGAACCTTGGACTAAATGTATTATTTGTCAATGATACAGCAAATTCAAGTTATCCCAATACAGCAGGGGGTTACATTTCAGATAGACCACATATTGAGTCAAGTGGCGTCAATTTCTATCGTTTTCATGTCTTAGGGTCACTGCAGTGGACAGCTTTCAAAAGTAATTTTCTAGTGTATGCATGGCTTTTGGTGGTATAGTAGCACATCAATTGCTTCAGTGGATGTTAAAATAGTCACTGTAAAAAACTATTCTTTGACAGGGAACTAGGATGAGGGATAGAGGGGGTGAGGGGGTGACAAGAGTGAAATGTAGAAAGAGAGTCTGAGTTCTTCATTTTCAAATAATTTATACATGAAAGAGTTAAAAATCACATCATCTGTGTTCACGATGCCTTGGTTCTTAAGCCTATAAAATACTGAAAATGAGTCTTTTTAACTGAGGGGAGTCAACACTACCTGAGCTGTTAGGTGTTCCATTTAAACTTCACTATTCTGCCTAAGGAACAGATTTGCTCTAACTCTACTTAAAAAGAGATGCATTTTTGCATATTAGTGCATTTACTTGATTTACAGCCGACGTCTTGCTTTGCGTTGGATGTTTTTGGAAGGAAATGAGTGTTCTGAGGGCAGCGCGGTCAGAGGGTCTTTCGTTCACTCTTGGTTGCTGGAGCACTTATTCCCTCGTTTATCACAGTGGGGGTGCTGAAGTCGGAGAAAATGTCCCGCTCACATTCAGCAACACAATTTACCTTTGCCACTCTGCATGCAGAGTCTATTTTTCACTTTAATCTGAGTACTGCATGTTCGTCTTCAGTCAGTTTAATGTTCTATTAGCGTCGTGATCAGTTTGATGCACACGACAGTTGGCCGTCTGTCATTTCGTGGTTGCATTACAGCGGGAGAATTAGTAGAACATTCTTGCATGCACAAACATAATGAATAAAACACAAACACCAAGATGAAGAAGTACCAAACTCTTACCATTACCTTTATCTTACACTGAAATATCCTCAAACACATAACTGGGCCTACGCTTTCATCAATGACAAAAAGGGTAGACCCCCCCCCAAAAAACAATACCCTGCGTTCTACATGCAACCCCCCTGAATTAACTCCTCAAATTAAATGGGACTGATTAATAATCTCAAACAGTCCGTATTGATTCCACCTAACTATTTCTATGAAGTAAGCAATATGCTCTAAGATATGATCCAATAGTGATTCATTAATGAAGATAAAGACAAATAACTAGTTTCTCTGAGCTTAGTAATAAAACAGAACAGAAGTCCTTGTGTCAATTCATACGAGCTACATTTACACACAATGTGGTTTATTGTTGGGGCGCTACGAATGAGAAACTGTGTGTTCCAAAAAAAAGCTCACCCTAATGAGTGAACTATTGAAAAGATATATTATATAAAAAAATATAGATCTCCTTGTGAGGATTCTACACAAGGAGCCATGTGGATATAATTCGACACATGATCTGAGAAGTAACGGTCAAAAAAGGAGGCAGTTCGATTTGGAGTAAATTGGACCAACGTTAAATAAGTTATGTCAGAAAAACAGTGTTTTAAATCAAAAATAATGTAACTATGTAACTCAGTTTGGAAAAATTGCCATGTTAAGCTTGTAAATTTGTATTTAATTTTGTGAATTTGTTTTCTGACATATTCGTATTTGTAATGCATCTCAAGCCTGTTTGGAAAATGTAGAGATTTGTTTTATGAAAACATGCAGTAAAAAGTAAGGGTAAAAGTTCATAAAATAACAAAATAAAGCGGGGACTTACCGACTGCTCTCATTTTTGAGGCAGTTAACTCCAGGTGAATGCCAGGAGATCTAGATGTTAAACAGTGAAACTGCAGACAAATGAAAGATGCTTGGCTAACTTCTGGTAATCTAGTTGAAAACCGCTCTGCGTTTTCCCTTTTTTCGTATTATTTTGCGCCACTTTTTTCTTATACTCTCATCAATAAAGGCGTTTTAACTGCATTCTTGGCACAAAGTTGCCAGAAGTAAGGCAACCAGCTTTTATTTGTCAAAAGTTGATAGTTGTTTGAGAAATGAATAATCAAGTAGAGTGAAGCTACCTGACAATCCTTCATAAGTTCAAGTGTTCTTCATTTACTTGACATCTATAAATTTAGATCTCATCATCGAGTCCATCATGGCAGTGTTGATAGCAGCTGTCTGCCACGAGAGTTCTGACTGCTCTGAATCCAGGTCAGGCTGAGCTGCTGATTATGCCCTTTCCCTCTCTTTGATTTCCTGTCTGCGACAAGGAGTCAGTGATGATTTCCACCGGCTTCTCTGTCACATATATCAACCGGGAGGCCCAGACATGGGGACTAGCACAAGACAGCCTCTGTCCGGACAGCGCCAGGAGTGGTTGCAGCAACAACAAATCATGTGAGTTGAGGTTAAGGAACCATATTGTAAATTTCGGGAATCTCCATGCCTTGATTTGTTACATTCAGAGGGGGGTTGATTGCGAGGAAGGAACAGAGCAGATGAGCGTGCATGAATGTGGGCTGCTGTTTTATAGTATGGAGATAAAAAAAAATTATAGAAAACATCATGTCTGCTCCTGGATTTCAGTTTTTTCCACTCTTCTATTTAGTTGCAATGTCCCTTTAAGATGTATTAGATTTGTTTTTGCTAGCCCACATTGAGACCCTTTTTGGGCAAGTGCAGCAAGTGGGCCAGGGCTGGAACAGCTGCGATGGGTTCAAGGGAGGGAGAGAAGATAAAGAGAGATAGATGAGAGATGGGGAGAGAGAGGGGTTCCTTCTGAGCCGCTGCCATGTCATGTACATCGCTCATAAATCGCTGTCCAGCATGAGAGGGAGAGTATTTCATTCACTGGCCGTCTCACCTCGCCTATCTTCCCTCCCACATCTCCTCCCCCTCTCCCCTAGTGCTGTTTATTTCCAATCTGAGCAGACTCGGATAGCCTGGGAAGTAATTATTTTATTAAGTTACACCTCTGCTGTTACATATGACCATAGTCGGCCCGCACTTAAAAGCCTGGGCCAGTGATTAACGTTCGTCGGCAGGAGGCCAGGGAGGAAAGATAGACAGCTCCCTCAATTTGAAGAGAAGCCTCCTGCTTGTCTAATAAATGGGGGGTGAGGGCAGGCAGGAACATTTAACCCTCCTCTGCCAAAGCCAATCCATTCATTATTAGTTAAACAGGTAAACTTTTGAGATACATAGCCGTTAATAACCTTCAACCTTGCCTTAATCCACAGCAGGGAGATTCTCTTGAAAAAAAAATACTGATTCAAAACTACTGTCGTCTGTACTTTACTTCTGTCGGAATTTGTAGTGCAGGCCGACTTCTTGTCATGTTTTCACACGATTTCAAAAACTAATAATAAAAAAAATGAAGATACATTTTTTCTCAAAAAAGGATCAAAACTAGACAATAATTAAGTAAGGAAAATAAAGTATTGAACATGAAGTAATAATAATGATAATGAGTATATTGATGCACAAGATAATAATATTGTAAAGTAATATTGCATAAGATAATTGAAATGTAATAATACACATAACATTGGTATTATTGTTTCGTTGGTAGTGGAATAGTTTCGCAATTTAATGGCCGCTGGTAGAAAAGTAGATTTCTTATTTTTTATAACGTGCAAACACACTATGTACATTTACTTAGATTTCTTAAAACACAACAGGTGAAATCTACAAAAAAAAAAATTCTGGTATCAGGATAGAAAACTGTCAAACGACTTAAATTGATAAAAGTATATCTGCACCAGAATCTTCCAAAAAGTTTCGACATTTTCTCCAGATCACAACAATCTGAGATTCGACCTCGAGACAAAATGACGGAAGGAAACTTATGAAGATTTTCCTTTCCGAATTAAACTTTACCGAATTGCAATGTCGGTCACATGTTTACATGACTTGTGATCATTTCCAACCTGGTGTTTACATGCATCGACTCATCTAATCAGAAACACTTTCATTCATACGCAGACGATCCACACTCCCGTTCATAAGGTAGCGATAATGCTACGGTGAGTTGGGTGCCGACCGCCAACAAGCGCCCAGAAGAAGAATATGACAAAGACTTTGTGCGCGGAAGTAACTTTTCGACCAACTAACCGTCCAGATATGTTAAAATATTTTAAAGTTGCAGTGAATAAATCTCTCTACAATGCAGACTGGTACTGTTTCAAAGTCGGCATATTTAGAATGCGTCGCGGCGCTGAAAAACTTAGCGGAGCATTACGTCACAACGCTGGGAATGCGCAGATACAACTGAAACAGAAAGTTTTCCGATACAACATTTACATGCAGCGGCTGGCTATTGGAAAGGCTTTCCGAAAGGATTTAAACTACCTCCTTGCCAAGGATTGAAAGTTTGGAAGGGTTCTTTCCATTCGGGTTAGGGTGTTTACATGCAGCATTTCTTTCCTGATTAAAAGTCTTTTCCGAATCTGATCAAAATTAGGCTGTACATGTAAACCCACCTACTGTTTCTTATTTCAAAATGTGTGCCACTTGACTGAGCATGTTTATAATATGCTAAAGAGTAAGGGGCCAAGGATTGAGCCCTGGGGGACCCCACATGTCAAAGGGGCCACCGAGGAGTAGGCATTAACAATGACTTATGAGGGAGTCCTGCTCTATAAGAAGAATTTCTCTGGCAAAGTATAACATGTGAGGACTTACCAAACAATATTATGTAACTTGATAGAACCAAAAAAGTCTAATAAGCGCAAATATCTTTGAAAAAAACAGTTTACCAAAAGGTTGAGGTAACCTGATCAAAATTGACTATTTTCCATGAAATACAAAATTTCATCATGAAATCATTTCATAGGTTTGATTTAAAACAAAAGAAATATTTAAAACATGCCGACCAAACAATTTTTCATTTTATGGCAGAAATAGAGTGTTATTTATTAAATTAATAAATACCCCAAACAAGTAAAATATACAAAGAATAGAAATAAGTTTTTCAATTTTGTTCCTCTTGGTCGGGACATTTAAGGGTTAAACCACTTTTCTCTGAATATACTTTCAGAATATACTGAACTGTGGTGCAGTTGTCAGATTGTGTGACGTGTTTTCATGGAAGTGATATACTGGAAAACTAAAGCATTCCTATGGACACATGTAAGTATTTCCTCTCCTGCCTTTGTAAACTGAATCTGAGGCCCTGTCGCCCTCTGACATCCACTTCACTTCAGAGGGTCTGCTTCCTCTTGATGTAAAGTTCTGCTGATGTACACACCCACAGATAAAAACTCACCATAACCTTCCATCTTAAATCACATGCTTCTGCAGAACAGCTGGGCATGAGACAGAGGCCATATGTGTGTGTGTGTGTCCATTTTTCACATAGAAAACAATAATTGTCCTGTGAACGTACTTGCAGACAGCTATACTTTAGGTGCTATTAACCGTAGAGACACAAACAAATACGTTGTTTAGACATACGTTCAGTATGCGCACAGAGATCCCTCATAGAGTCCCTCCTTCATGTTCAACCAGATGATAAAAATGCAGAGACACAAGGGTGGAGGCGGGCTTATTATGATTTTCAGAAGTTATAAATAAAGGAAAAACTAATAAACATTTATGGAGCTACTATAAATTGCCTGCAGTGTAAATGCTTGACAATAAGTTCTGTTATCCCCACAATGTCATTTGGGTGCCCTTTACATGTGAGGCCATTACTCATCTGGCCCCATCTGTGATTCCAACCAGTGCTCCCATTGGCCACGGCTCGGGGAACCTCCAATCGGACTACCCAGTGGGGCAAAGTGTTACGTCCACCAGACCCCGGCTGTTGTCTCGATGACATCATGATGTGTGGCCATTCATTTTACTTTGTGAAGTGAGAAACGAAGGGGAAGGCAAATTTTATGGTCTCTTAAATATGTCAGTGTTATGGGTGGGATTGTCTGTGTGCTTTTTTAACAGCGATCACGGTTGGAGATGTTTGGTGTGAGTCCGGATATTTGCATCACCGATATATTCACTTTGTCGGAATGGGGCTTAGTACAAAGAGAGTCTTCCTTTTATTTTGAAATTAATTCAGTTCATACACAGTTTTCGTTATTTGAAATAATATCTATTTGGTCAAAAATATGTGTTTTAAATTAGAATGCTTTTATTAAAAACATTTTATTTTGAAATGTGATTGTGTTTTGCAGCCCAATTTACAGATATAGAGTTGTGGAATTTCCTCCAAACATGCACCCAAACTGATACATTTCTCACTGGACAGATTCATTTCCATGATTGGAAAATATCAGAATAAACTGTGACATAATGCTGGATGGCAAAAACAAATATTAATGTGATTTAGGGAACAGAGAAATTAAGTAGAAGCTAAAACTATAGTTACATTTTTTTCTATGGGTACTTATAAAAGCCTAATGCTGTTAGTTTAGTGCAGTGTTTTGGAATTAAATGTATACATGCATACAGGGATGCCAGAGAATGCCTTTCTAAATCTCATTTGCTTCACCGTCTTCTGTGTTAAGACAGGGCCGGAGGATGGTATTGTTCTTTGGCTGCTCTGCAGGCTCTGAGCAGTGATGGAGTGTGTTATGTTTTAAAAGCTAATTACCGTCACTATCAGTATAGGGAGCCATCCATCTCAGACTCAGTAAATAACCAAAATGGACCAAATAACCAAGTTTGGCTGATGATGGTGGATGTAGCCTTTGTTGCTAATGGCGGTCATTAACCTCTCAATGGCTAAATAATAGCATCTTAATTAATTTGTTTCAAAGGGAAAGTTTGTTGTAGAATTTGATTATATTAGTGGGGGAGGCTACAAGGTGCAAGCTGTAAGGACTGGCCTATGTGAGCACCGACGTAAACTGGGATGTGATTACATCGCCCGTGGCGTGGCTACATATGTGATTCTGCCTTGTGCGCATGCATGTGCTTATTCCACACGTAACGCCTGTTAGACAAATGTCACGCTGTGACATACAGCTGATCATCGTCAACCCCGACTTTAAAGGTTTGTTGAGCAAAACTTTTACTATCCTAAAATAATATGTGGTATGTAATTAAAATAGGTTAAAAGTAAATGGATGGAATAAATGATATATATACATATATATATATATACATATATTTCTTCATCAAATGGTCATGTAAATGCTGCAGCATGGAAAACTACAATTAACGTATTGTTATTGGATGCCCGTACTAAACAGTCAGTTTGCAGTTTATGTCGGAGTTTGTGTGTTTATCCATAATATAAGAAATGCAGTAAAAGTGTTATAGACATTTTATTTAGTCTTTCTGACATACATTTCTCATTTCTGTATTGACATGTGTGATTCCACTGAATATCTCCAGTGAGAGACATTCTGTGTGACTTTCAGATGGTTTTGTACAGAGAGGATTGATAGACTTGCAGGGAATGCCTTTGAGCTCCTGGTGGACTCTAACTCCGGATTGCAGAGTCTCCACTTGGATAGAAAATGTCAAAACTTCATCTTTTCGTTCTGTCAAATTTGTCAAAATGAATAACTAATTCTTAGTTTAGGTCAAAGTGACAAAATTCTAATCAGTCTGTCTTTTAATCCAAGAGGCCTTATATGACAGTATTTAAATACATTCCCTTACAGGCATTCCTGAAATATGATGAGAAAAGCTTTGAGATGGACAGCCTGGAAACAGGCCAATTGATGCACAAGCAAATATTTTAATTCCTATACACTATACATCTGTCTGCAGTGGTTACAATTAGAATCATAGCCCATTTTTCAGCACAAAACATGATCAACACCACATGTTGTGTTCAGTATATTCATTCTCAGTCCACATAAAACACTTAACCCCACACATCCTGAATAAACTTCTATACCTGCTGTTTGTGTTCTCCAATTTATTCTTATTCATATGCTCTTCAACTCTTTCCCCTTAATTCCACTTCTTCCCTTGCTTGTGGTCATCTTCCACTCCTTCCTGGCCTCCTCCTCCTCCTCCTCCTCCCTTCTCCGGATATAAGTATAGCCAGATCTATTACCAGGCCCTGCAGATACACTGAAACAAAATGAGTGACTTTGATTTTCTAATGCCATTAGACTGCGTGTGTGTGTGTCTGTGTGTTTGTGTGTGTGTGTGTGTGTGTGTGTGTGTGTTTGTTCGAGTGGTGGAGTGTGGAGATCCAATGGAAGACTCAATAAGAGAAGAAGAGAAGAGATTTATTAGTGGGAGACAAGTCCAAAATCAATCAGATGATTGAATCAGGATATTATTGGTCGTAAATTAGAGAGTTGTTTATGTCAGAAAGGGGAAGGAGGACAGGGGAGGAAGCAGCTAAGTGCAGAACAAGGAACAGCAAGGTAAGCTAGTTGGTAAGCTTATCTGATTCTTTATGTCATGACTAATACATGCCCCCTGTAGTTAGCCTCGCAGGAATGCTTTTTTTCAGCAGCAAAGGCCATCTTTTAGTGTGGAAGTAGTAGTGTGTGCATTTTCTTTTCCCCGTTCATTTTATATTGGATGTTAAAACCCTCTTTGTCAGAGGAAGTTTTGGAACCAGCAAAGCAAAGCAAATGAAGGTGGAAGTGATGAACAGCTTCAGGGGAGCATAAAGACGGAGGTTCTAAAATAGCTCAATGAAATAAAGAATGATACGCTGATGGAGTCCAGATGAAATATAAAGGGAGATTCAGGAAACCTGAAATAACAGCAGCTTTGGAGGCTTGTAATTCAAATTAATCCGTGACTGTTTTAATGCCCAGATACCTTTCCATTTATTTTAACATCTCCACCACTGGCGAAGCATTCCATAGTCAGCGTCTCTTTCCTCTCGGCCTGTAGGTGGTGCATTTTGGGGCTTGAGATGTGAAACTTTTCACAGGCTTTTTTAAATCTCTGATTAGAGGCCTTCTATGTCAGGGTTTCTATCCTGAATGAAAACAATGAAAAAAATAAAAAAAACATCATTAAATTAGTTTTTCTATCTCACCAAAGTAAACTGCTGAAATGTGGAAATGCTTTGATAACTAGACAAGGATTAATCCATGTGGTGCCCTGTAATGAACTGTAATCATCCCTAAAGCATTGTTCTAATTTGAAAATAGACAATGTTCATGGTTCCATTTGCAATTCCCTCAAATGAGAAGTATGTTAAATATTAACATATCAAAACGACACATTCTGGATACAAGCGAAAAACTGTGAATTTAAAAAGCACACACACACACGCACGCACACACACACACACACGCACAAACACACACACACACACACACATAAAATCACAAACACACACACACATAAAATCACACACACACACACACACACACACACACACACACACACACACACACACACACACACACACACACACACACACACACACACATAAAATCAGGCAAACAGACAAAATCACATGCACACACACACACACACACACACACACACAATCAGGCAAACACACAAAATCACGTGCACACACACACACACACACACACACACACACACACACACACACACACACCCACACAGACACACAGACACACACACACACACACACACACACACACACACACACACAGACATACACAGACATACACATTAAGTTAATGTAGTAAGTGAGCTTAGGCAGAGGCTATGTTCTGATGAAAAATAAAGATCACACGGATTCCAGTCACAGATTCCAATTGAGACAACATCTTATTTAAAGTAAGAGCAGTAACATTATGCATCATGAAAAGAAACCGGCCACGAGGCTGATGAAGAAAGAATGAGAGAGAAAGCCGGATGCAGGGACTAACATGTCTCCTTTGCACCTGAAAAGTTCACGAATCCTGTGTCAGACTGTATCTGGAGCTAATGTTCTGCAGGTGAATAATGTTTACACCTGGCATCTTATCGTAAACAATAACACGTGATTTTGTTTCCATCTCCAAAACAAAGATACAATATTTATGACATCTCTTCCTCAAACAATATTCAACCCACATGCATCGCATCATGACGCATGTGAACTTTCCAATTGACCTAAACTCACATTGCACAAATTCTTACAAATGTACATGCCCCAACCTGACCCATGGAACATTACTCTTCCAGAAAGTGACATTCACATCGCCGACCGGCCTCCTTGATCATGTGACCCAAACTTTTGGATGAATTTATCGACACTTCAGTTTCATGTCAAGGAACCACAAAATGTTCTTAATAGTAGACTTATCATACACGGCTGTAAGACGATGAAGGGTTTCACCAACAAAAGTTCTTTAGCCCTGTGGTAGGTAAGTATCTTTTGACTCTACTGATGTTTTACACAACAGTCTTAAACAATCAATTCAAAATACAACATATGGAACACGGTACTCCAAGGCGGATACAGAAGAAGCTCATACTGGTGGAACGACTCTGACTTCCTCGCACTGGTTAAATCTCTCATCCACTGCAGATGTGCTATCCCACAAACTGGGGGGGTTTACTAGTCAGTTCATTCATTCATTATCAACTGCTTATCCTGTTCAGCGCCGCGAGACTAGTACGTTCTTCTCGTAAAATTCATATACAATATTATCATTATAAACAGTTTACTGTCAATGCATTCTTTGTCATTTTCTGACAAATGTCAATCAAATGACACATTCTGTGTCAACATTCTGACAAGATTCAGAATGTTAACATTCAGGAAGTTGTTAACACAGCTTAACAACTTCCTGAATGTTGTTAAGCTGTGTTAACAACTATGCTAGATTGGCTATCTAGTGAACCCAACTAGATAGCCAATCTAGTTGGGTTCACTAGATACCCAACTAGATTGGATATCTAAAAAGTTTGAAAATGTTTGAAAATTTGAAAATGTTCCATGAAAATGCCTGGAAAACAGTTTCCTTTTGTAAAAAGTGACAATATGAGTAAATACAGGAATTTAGAATAAAACCGATATTTACAAGATAGGTCCCAAACCTGTTGGCGATAAAGCTGCCTCTAGTGTCGGAAATACACAACCGACCATTCTCAAAATCAATCCAATCATCAATCAATCAATTATTGCTGTTTCAAAATGGTATGATCACGAAATATTATTTCTAGGGCTTCTTTTTCCAGATTTAACCTGTGGATCCGAGGACTGATCCCACACTTACCTCAGAAATCCATGTCTCATAACAGAACAAACATAACGACTTTGTTTGATGTTGAATACTCTTTTTTCATTGTCTTTTGTGGTAAAACTCTCCATCTGGCAGCCACAGTGAGTTAAAACAAACCATCAATAGTGTTTGCAAATACTATTTGAACCAGGCCTAGATCTCATTTAGAAACTGTCATGTCTGGATCTCTCACATAAAGTTATCTTTCTCTACATGGATAGAACAGGAAGCAAATTATTATTAGCAACATGTTTCCAAGAGCTTTGAAACACTCTGTCTCCCTTTGTTCTGCTCTTCTTCTGTTGCTGTCTGGCTTTAAACTAATGTGTTTTTTCTGTACACCCCCAAATTTCCTGTTTACATTTTATACACTATTCCTTTAATCTATCATGTCTCATTTTCCTCGCCATGCTGACTTCTTCATTTTGCACTTTTGAATCCCCACCCAAACAAACACACACACACACACACACACACACACACACACACACACTCATATTCAGACATCTAGTAATACGATGGCTATGTATTAATGTCAATGCAATGTCAAAGCATCAAAAACAATTTGATCAGTCAACTGCTAACCGCCAATCAAAACAAGGTCATGGGGACTTTTTGATGTAATGTAATGTCCAGAGACAGTTCAGTGTCCTTTAATTCTTACAGTTTGCACGTTACACAGTCGTCCATTCACAGCCCTACCATAACATTAGGCAACTTTTTATTGATCAAATGGGATAACGAATACATAAGAATTTAGTGCTATGATAATCCGAGTGGAATCCAGTAAGTACAGCCCACATCTAAACTCAGGGATATTAACATGATGCTTTAATAGCCATGAGCCTTCTGGTTGCAGGCTTTCTGTTATTTTGGAAGGTGGCTGTAGGGATTTCCTCTCATTCAGCCACAAGTGCATGAATGAGATCCAGCAGTGATTTTGGTCTGAGGCCTGGCTTTCAGTCTTCGTTCACATTCATCTTGAGGTATTGGATCGGATTTGGGCTTAAGGGGCTCCGTTTATAATAAACATTAATTTTGAGCTCATGTAACTTATTTATTAAACCTTACTCTGATGTAGAAATGATCTTAAATCAGGATGCATGTTGTGATATTCTTGCTCATGTAGGAGTTTTGAAGTGTGGTAAGCAAAAGCATCCGAGATTGTGGTGAGCTTTGTGTTCTACTAGAAATGGTTACAGACTCCCAAGTTACATGTTTGGCTATGTTTGTTCCTTCAATATTTATTACATCAAATAATATGTGTTTCCTGGCTTTGATATTTATTATGATTGCTGCGATGTTGCTTCTAAAAAACTTAATTTTCTCTTCTGGTCTGTAAATATGAGCTTAAGCTGAATTGTAAATCTTAGAGCGTCTTTGTAAACTACTCTTTGTAGGCTGGTCTAGTTTTTTCTTTTGTGGAACCCCCCTCTTTACTCTTAACTGGAACCAAAGGTACAGAAACAGCCTCAGAAAACATATAATATGAACAGAGTGCCCACATAACCTTTGATTATCTTCTTTATTCAATTCAGTATAAATTCTAGTCCGTGCTTCAGCTGCATATGCTGAGCATTCTCTGGAATTTATAAACACTGAATGAGTCTGTCTTTGCAAACCTCTGTCTTTGTTTAATGTGAATTCTTCCATCTTTCTCCTCTCCTTCCTGCCCCATACCACTCCCACACTCTCACTCCTCCCTCCTTCCTCAGTCCGGTTCTCTACCCTCCTTTAAACCCCCCCACTCCTCTCTGTAACGAGTCTTTATCAGTCACAGTAGGGTTATTTGTCTATCAGTTACATGGGAATGTCTTTGCCAAGAGTGAGATAACAGAGGATGAAACCCTGTGGTGGTCTTCTTTCTCTTGTACGCTCTCTTTCTCCTCTCTCCTTTGTCCGCTCACCCTCCTTATCAGCCCCCATTTCCTCTGTCTTCATTTTCCTCCTTACCCTCTGTTTGCCATGGCACACACACACATGCACGCACGCACGCACGCACACACACACACACACACACACACACCCACACACACAATCTTTCAGATTCTCCCCTCTTCTCCTCCACTGTCGTCTGTTTGTGTTCATTAGTCCAGTGCAGCAGGCGTTGGTCTGGTTGAGGCCTGAAGAGAAGAACAGTGGTCTGGCATAGAGACTGGCATTGGCCCTGATTCGCCGTAACACACACAGACAGGCACACACATATATAGATACACATTACACATATGCAAAACATATGCATGCACACACATTCATATAACATAAAAAACATCAGCAGCACGTACATATAGGAGAAACACATGCTCTCAGAAATACAAACATACCATGGAAGTACAGACGCAGTCAAATATGCAGACATCAAAACCTCCTGCACAAAATCTCTCTCTCTCTCGCGCTCTCTCGCGCTCTCTCACTCACACACACATGCCTCCCTTCCATCCATCTTAGCTCCTTGATTAGATTAGGCATTATTAATGGAGGGCCTGTGAGCCAAGCAGACAGTGGGGTCACACCGAGTTTAATTCCATTCTCAGATAACTTCATTTGGCCTGATGCGATTGTTATTGCCCCGGTGCTAGATGTTTATAGGAAACAATAGCCCCCATAACACATCCAGACATCCTATTTAAAGAGGGTCAGCCAGGGGCATTGGATGCAGCAGCTCTTCTTCCTGCCGCACTGTCCAATGCTGTGGCTGATTTAAGGGGTTGACCATTTCCCATGCTGGAGAAAAGAGAATTAACTGGTGTATTGAAATGTATTACCTTAGCCGAGCGAGTGTGTGTGTGCCATCAACATGTGCTGCAGCGGCATATAGAGAGGCGAGCAAAAGCAAAGGGAACGGTGCTGGAATTTTGTGATAACCCTCTGCGTGGTTTTCAGGGGGCTGTAAATCTAGTCTTTTATTAGTTTGTCTCAGAGAGCACCCTTACAAAGAACAAACATTAACCGTAGATGGCACAAATTTATTGTGTGTGGTCGCTGACAACGCGAATAAAGCTGTCGAGGCGAGAGTGACAGAGAGGAAATGATGGAGATTGATATGTACACTATATCAGAGAGGAGAATGTAATTAAAAGTTAAGAGTGCTGGATGT
The DNA here is from genome assembly GCA_037951165.1 of Lophius americanus. Classification (NCBI taxonomy): domain Eukaryota; kingdom Metazoa; phylum Chordata; class Actinopteri; order Lophiiformes; family Lophiidae; genus Lophius; species Lophius americanus. The sequence goes on along the minus strand of JBBDHG010000019.1, from coordinate 8,441,713 downwards.
GGATTCTATGCATAACCAATATAGATACCCTCATTTTCACAGTTTTATGACTCATAAGAAAGCAACATTCATCAAGCATTATTCAATAACTCCCGCACATCACATGAAGGAAAACTACTTGAAATCAAGGACCATGCTATCTGCTGTGACTTTGAGCGCACAGAAATATACGGAACCGATGCCTTCGAAAACATCCATACAATAAAACCAAACTTGCCTGCATTACAACCCAGAACTGATCTCAGCCCAGTTAAAATGGATGAGTGAGAGAGTTGTATGTCAAATGAGCCACTTTCCTCAAATTAAACACAGACCACATTAATGGGAGGAGGGTTTCATTGGTGAAACATTACAGCCCGCGGAGCGCCATTCTTTGGTTCTCATTTAGAAATTTTTACGCCTGGTCACGTTAATGTCATAGTCTCTTACATTTCAGTCATCACTTCATCAGGGCTGAGGTAATGCCTTTTGGTTTGGAACCACAGTGTGCAGAAAAAAAGAGTGAAAACAATGAGAAAGTATTGGAACCAGTCCAGGAGCGAGGTTAGGAGAAGGCTTAGCCTGTATCATATTACTGCTCTGCAACCCTCTTCATGTTAGAATGCTGCTGGACCCTTCTGTGGACAGCGGGTCCGTCCAGAATGAAAGCCCTCGCAGATTCAGTTTCCCTGTGATAGATGACTTTGGCTGGAAAGTGATGGTGGAGCTATGACCTTGTTGATTGCGTGCATGTTTCATGGGGTGATCGCTGGATTGAGGCGACAGAGCTCTGCAGTGTCCTCTCAAATCTCCCTCTCATCTCTTGCATAAACACAACGGCTTTAATTGCCAAGTTTAATAACTGTGCAAGAATTCTGTGAATTACATGATAGCGACAACATTTCCTACTTTTGGAGATTTATATTTATATTTCAGCCTCTTAACATATGCTGATTGAAAAGCGAAACACAATCTTGAAGATAAATGTGCTTCGCTTCCTCTCTTATCAACACTGCATTACAAGTGATTGAGGAATGCAATTATCAGAAACCCCAGCTCCCTTTGGAGTGTCAAAACCTTCTTTGGCAACCACAGAATTCTTAAGTAGAGTAATAAGAGACAGGGACTGAGGCTAAAGAACTTTTTGTTCCTGCACAGGTGCGAGTAAATAAGTAAGCTTCTCATGAATTTGTACTTAATAAAAATGAAGTGATTCTGGCTGGAGGATCTTTGTGGTGGTAGATGAAGTAGGGGAGGGAGTTCCAGTTTCTCCTCACACATGGTGCTAGCTAGCAGCAGTGCCCAACCGGCTGAGAACTGCAGGAGACAAGATTCACCGCGGACCGTACAAGCTGTTGGAAAAGCCTGGGAGGCAATAATGACAACATAGTATAATATATCACACCGCTACTGCTATTGGAACTAGAGGCATGCTGGGCTCGCAGCAGACAGGAAGAAAGTTAATCACCGACTTAAAGGTTATTCTCAAAAGTTTTGGTCCTTTGAAAAAGAGAGCAAAACTTGAAAGTTGTTTTTTTATTTTTATAGGAGTAGGAAAGCTTTTTATGGATGAAATGATCGGTCTGAGAGAGAATCCATGACCATTCATGACACTTGGTAATGATGTCATATAAGGTTTCAGGGATAGCACTGTGGATAAAAATAGAGATCATGCACATGTTCTGATTCCGCAGTCCGCCTGTGTGAATAGTTGGCAATCTGATACCAAGCTTGTTTGATAATGTCTACTTTTGGATGCAGTGGGCCATAATTGATGGTTGTATTCCAATCAGAGACTGTAAAGCTGTCATCACCGGTCTGACCTGGCAGAGGTCGCTTCCTAACGTCGTCCTCTGTATCGCCTGCGGTTTGTGTGCAAAACATTCAACTGATAACAGCCAACTCCAGATAAAAGAGTGTTTTAGGGGATAAAGAAGGGAAGTCCATAATGATGAGAATGATAGGTTATGGTGTTGGGAAAAAAACCAGATGATCTCAACATGTTACTTATTAAAGGAGATAAAGAGGACACTGTTTGGTTTACACTGTTTGGACACTTAAGTCACTGGCATGTATTGATGCCTTTTGTGCTGTTTTCTATGGCATACTCGTATTTATCTGCAATGTGACTATAAATAAAGTTTATGTCAACGATGCATGTCTGTGTCAGTGCACATGCACTGTATGTGTTTGTGCATGTGTGCCAGAGAGAGCGGGGTCTAATGCAGCCACATAATGGAGCAGCCATGCTGTGGTGAATAATTCATATCTGGATGGGAGCTCAGATGAGTATATCAGACCTTTTTAATATATTAATTTATTGCATGGTAGGAGAAGGCTAAAATATGCTAGAGTGCTTTATTAGCTGCAAATCTATGTCAGTAAAAAGGCCTTTCTTTCTGCGACGTTACGAGCCAGTTTGGCAGTTTACCTGCATTATTTTTGTCTTTGTGCTCCTGGATCAGAGCCAGAACATATTTGTTTTGATCAGATGGGAACGCCAAGATTATTTCTCTTCGTTTGATCTCATCATGTCAGCTCTTTTACTCTTCCTTTGTAACTTTGTAAAATGAAAACACTTCCTGTGTTTTATCGGCTTTTTATTTATTACACAACCAGCCATCCCCGATGTTTATCAAGAAGTAAGACTGAGACAATGATCTCTCTGAAGTCACTTCTTAATACATACTACAAAATAATCACAGACATCTTCCACATTTACTCTCTTTTTTGCTTTTGTTTTTTTCTATTTTTAGCTGCTTTTACAGTATAAATGTATACAAATATATAGAAATTATGTGTGAATTGTTGTATATAATATGTAAATTTTGCCATTATGCCATTTTTCCATGTCTCCTTGAGCAGCATTAAGTACAAGAGGTGTAAAATCCTCCTTTCTTACTGATTTTTATTGTTTACTGCCACCTGGAACTAAATGTACAAGTGTGTTGATGATAGTACAAAGGTGCTGTCAGGTGCGCTTGCTGTAAATGGCTGTCTGATTTAGTCTCTATAGTAAGAAATTAGCTTTGAGTGCTAAACTGAGATAAATCTATAACTATCAGCTGGCACGAAGATGAACTTTTTAAAATGATTCTCGTTGTGAACATTGCTACCAAAATCCCCCTGGGAAAAACAATAGAATACTGATTCTCTGCAGTTTTGACCTCCTCAGTTTAATGACTCCATGTCTATCAGATGGGTCTGTGAACAAAGAAATTTCTAATTATCGTAAGGTGAATAAGTTGATGGAGGGCACAAAGAGAATCTCCTCCTCACACACTTTAAGACTCTTTATAGGGACATCTTATGTGCAAATTCAGTGCTTTGGAATGGAGGAAAACAGCATTACCGCGGAATGAGGAGGCATGAATATTGCATCAGAGCTTTGTTATGCTGAGGCTCTCCTCTCTCTTAATGGTGCACTTTACCAACTAGCTATTTCCATTAAATGAGTGAGCTTAATGTGAATGCGTGTGCATGTGTACCAGGAGAGAGAGTGCAGCCGTACGAGTAGGGGGGAAGAAGGAGCCTTTATTTACGTGGATAAGTGATGCACGCTTGGTTTTCCCTCCAGTGCTTAAGTATATGTACACATTCGTGTCGAAAATAGTAAAACCTTGAACAATTTATCTAAAACAACAAAATTAAAAACAAACTAATGGAAGGAATATTCCCTTTCACATCACCCGTGCAGAACTTTACACCCTGAGTTCAGCATTGACTGGATCTGTGAAAAATCAACAAGATAATTCTCAGTGCTTATCATCAGAGATAACAGAAATGGCTGCTTGTTTAACTTCCACAGTAACCTCGGCGTTGTTGCTTCTCTCCCCCCCCCTTACCTCTTCCCCTGTGATCAAGGCCGGGTAACTCAATACTCCCAATGTGCTCTGTTTCCACCTGGTTGTCACGGTAACCCAAAAACACAGTGCAGCCATGAATGAAATTCCTTTGTGTCATCAATCATCGTCCGACAAAGATGCGATTGTTGTGGTCTTTGAGTGACATGAGGGGAATGTGCTGGCTGAGACTGAGGCTGAGGCTGGAGCTGGGGCCTGGAGCAGTCTGAACCAGCAGGCCCTGAGCTGAGACCTGGATGTTTACACTGCTATCCTGACCCTGGCATAGATTCAAGTTCACTTCAGCAGAGACTATCCCTCAATGTTCAGTGCAGGAGCACTGGACACGCAATGTGAGCCATATAAGGCAAAATTTGCACATAACCTCTTTTATGTATTTGAATAAAAACTAGTATTAAAAAACAACATACGCCATGCTTAATCTGTCATTACTGGCTATGATCAGTCTTTAAGCATATTTTGAGCATCAGACTTTGTAATGTATCTGATTACTATTAACAGGACTGCAAATGGGGATCAAATAAGATCCATTTTTGTCAGTTTACCTCTTGCCTTCAAAGCCTGTGGAAAGGATTCAGATCTTGTTAAGGTAAAGTAATCAAATAGGAGTAAGAAGAATTGTACTTTTTGGGGGCCAAATTCACTCTTTTTGTCTAATTTATTATTATAATTTGCATAATTTAACATTGAAATGCAAATGGAAAACAGTTGAGACGAGTCAAAAGTTCTACGGAGGGCACCTGAACCTCTCATTTTAAAAATAAACCCCATGTTGTGTGTGTGCATGTGTGTGTCTTTAGGTATATTCAAAACAATTAACAGATAGTTTCATATTTAACAAGGTGTGTAGGTGTTCTTTTCTTCTAACTGTACTTACTTCCACATGGGAAAATAATTGTACATATTTTGTGGATTAATGGGATAATTACTCTTGTTAGAACAAAACGGTGAATTAAGAAACAGACAAATTTTTGCTGAAAGCGCAGGTATCTCATGAACAAAGAAAAACAAGGCTCTGGTTGTCAGAATTAACAAGATTTATACATTTATATAAATATGAATATGTGAACTCTTTTTTAAAAAGTCCAAACAAAATGAGTAGAAAAACAATTGTTTGCATTATAAATATACAATTGGGATATCTTTGTGACTATGTGACCATGAATTGTGTTTTAAATAAACAATATTATGTCAGAATATTTTTTTTGGTGCATATGAATTGACTATCTTGTACATATATATCATATTTTACTCTTAAGGTTCATATTTTACTCAGTAGGTGGAGCTTTTTAACGGAAAACAGTTTCTCGGATATAACTTCCTAACCATTGGTCCCATTTAGTCCAAATTTGGTGCGTATTATTCGACTCAAGGAAATCTTTCTCTTTATTGGAATTTTCTCCAAAAGTTCATATTTTACTCACTAGGGGGAACTTTTTAACTTAAAACATTGTTCTTCAGACATTACTTGTGTGTATCTTCTTGTCCTGATGCCGCCCCTTCCCCGACCCAGGAGAGGTGGAAGAAAGTGGATGGATAGATTGGAGTCTATCCATCCAGCTATATTATAGCTGATATCATTGTTGTTGCTTTGCATGTCTGTGTCCCTCCATCTTTCTTCACTCACTCTCGCCCACCTTTCTCTTTCAAATGCCCCCGTCTTATCCTTCGCACTCCGTCATTATCTCCCTTTCTTTTGCAGTCCCCCTCTGTCCCGCACTCTTCCCCACTCGCCCACTCTGTCTCTTTTTCTCATCAAACTTAACCAGTCAAGGCAGTAGGCCGTCCACCGTGAGTCAGGATCTGCACGAGGTTTCTACCCATTAAAAGGCAGGGTTATTTTATTTCCCGCTGTTGCCAATTGTTTGCCCTCGGAGGATTTTGTTGGGTCTCTGTAGAATAATGAAGAGTTTGGCACCTTGAGACAACATTTTTCGTGAATTGACGCTCCTTTAATAAAATAAGATCAAATTGGATTTAGTAACTTCAAATTTAAGATGAGGAGTTCAATCAGGGGGACTGCAGGGGGACTCATTGTAAATGTATTTGTGAGAAGTGATGGGGTCGGAGCCTAGATGCCAAACTCACACACTTCAAATCGTGAGTTGTCTCACTTAAATAAGATAAATGGTAAGTGTTGAGAATCAAATCAGGTTTTTCTTTAAGCTTGAATAGAGCCATGCTAAACTCAGGTAAGTACCTTTCTGTCTCCAGTGTTACATTTATTGCACAGACATGAGAAGAACTCACTGAGCCAGCGATATCTTATCGTAAAATGTGTATACAACATAGAAAAAAAACCTTTAATTCTGGCTCAAAAGATTTTTCAAACATCCCAAAATCACATATTTCTTATGTGATCTGGATGACTATCTGCTTCTCTGAAATATTGATCAGTTTATGATTCGCATTGAACCTGTTCCTTAAAAGTTGAAATATTCCTCTCAGATAAAAGGAGGATTTTTTTTTTAAAGGAAACTAAAGGTTCCAGTATTCTGTATTGTCTCGTCATCCTCTCTGAGTGTAAATTAGCAGTTTTGCTACCAAACAATCACAAACTCATACACAAAGCCGTTGGATGTATTGCATCGCAGCAAACACGGCGTCAGCCCGTGTTCTTTTTCTTCAAATAATAGTGACCTTTCTCTCACGGGGGGTTTTCGTTAAAGTTCAGGATAAATTTAAAGGCCCTTCGCTCCATTTCCTCAATTTGACGAAATATAGGAGTCAACATGGAATTGTTTTACTCCTGTGCCTGCTAAGGTTTCCCAGTATGGATACCTTCAAGGGCCTTTTCGCCTTTTAAGACTCCTATTGTCAGCATGGACACTGGTGTGATACAAGAGCTATATGGACATCCTCCCCTCTCCTCCCCTCTCCTCTCCTCTCCTCTCCTCTCCTCTCCTCTCCTCTCCTCTCCAACTGATTTACAGAAGCCAATATGTTCAGGCCTCCTTATTTTCTCCAGCGGGACGTGTAGCCTTGACAGTAAATCTCTATCACCAATACTCCTCCATATGGCTGCATGAAAATTTCATTGTGGAGAGCCTGAGGCTAACAGGCCTAGTTGCCGAAGTGTGTGTGTGTGTTTTTGTGTGTTTTGGTGTGCGGGGAGAGAGAGTAATGAGATGGTGAATTGAGTTTGGTTGGCATTGGTAGTTGTTAAGGAGTTTGTTGTCACATTGCTGTCTCAGTGTACGCATGAATGCCTTCACCAAGCATGTATAATTATGTATATGTGCATTAAACCAGACCAAAGGATGGATAGCATTGATAGCATTATTCCAGTTGTTATTAGGGGAATACAGTCTACATACATAGAGCATGTGAGCATGACAGATTAGTTTTTCAAAAAGTTTTCACTCCATTTACACAATTGTTAGGCAACCACAGATTATAGAGCTCTACTCATCTGCACTGCTCTGAAAAACCTGACTAATATTTGATCTACGGACGACAAGCAGTCTGATAAACTGCATGATGTTGATTCTGTACTTTTGGTGAAAACTGTTCTGTTTTCAGTCATTGTCTGCATTGTTTCTAAAATACCTTTTAAATATAGTTTGAATGTCAGGTTAAAGTGCCTGCACTGAACCGTGGCCATCAATTATTTGGAAATGTCATTCTGACTAATTTGTGCTGCAGAATCAGCCGCGGCTACACACAGCAGGTTTAAACATGATGCTCCGCTATTGTTCGAAATCATCATCAAAGCAGCTGATTTATATACATTCCTTGTCTCAGGTACACACGAGACTCGCTTAGCCTGAATGTTCATAGCTCTGAGAGCTTTCAGTCCTTCAGGCCTTTCTCCCTGTCAGCAGCCACACTAGAGGTCACTGTTGGAGTTCCAGAGAAATGACAGGGGGCGGTGACTAGAAGAGCATGAATTTACTTTTTTTCTTGCTAAATGGTATAATTTCACAAATTGTTGATGTCACCTAGTATCTGTCTGAAATTGTGTCTGTTTTTCATGTTATAAGTCTGTTTGAGTCTTAATAATTTTTTGCTCCTACTAAATGAGCCTCAGGACTGCCGGGCCGTCTGACGGTGTCAGTTCTTTGTCGTTTGTGGCGCAGTGGTCACGCGTGCCGATAAGCAAGCCCCTTCAGCGGTCGGAGGATCGGTAGGTTTTTCGGCATGTCAAAAATTTTGGCAGGGTTTTGACTCCATTGGGTGACTTCTTCTTTTCTCCCCGGGGCTATGAGAAGTAGCGAAGCTTCTGAGTTGCCATGTTGACGTGACGCGTTGTAATAATAAAGAAAATAAGCAATAAGTAGTCATAAAGTAGAAAGAGCAGTTTGTCGCTTATGAAAAAAGGACGAATAAGAGATGTTCACAGTTGTCAGAAAGGTACTTGCTATAAAGTTAACACTCTATATAGTCAAACTTATCTCGCTTACCTCCAAGTCTCTCTGCATAATAGACCAACAATACTGTCCACGGCGTTCTAGACGAATACGAGTGCAGATACACTGGAAACTTAAAAAAAAAAAGAAGTATCGGAACCCAGGGTGGCAAAAAATAATCAAGACAGCTTGTTTCTGTTGTTAGCGTGATGCTAACAAACAAACTTTTTCTACCTTGGAGCTTTCAAACAAAACTTTATTGACAATTGTAAATTGACAACAACAGGCTGTAGAAACTGAACGGGTCGTACAGTGTGAGTACTCAAGTTGTGCGGGTTGATCTGATCTTAGTGTGTGAGCACACCGGTCCTGAACTTCCACAAACGTTTGATTCGTACAGTGTGAGTTGAAACAGCCACGACTCTAAAGTCGTAGAGTGTAAGCCCAGCTAAAAACTTTTGCATTGTGTTATTTCTTACCATAAGATGGCAGAGGAAGGTCTTTAATATTTTATGAATATGGAGCAAATGTGATGCATTAAGTTCCTTCATAAATATGTAATGCACTGCTCTAATAAAGTATGTCCCTTCTCTGCTGTACTGTGTGTTTCTGTGAGTGTGTGCAAATGTGTGTGTGCTTAAAGGTGAAAAATGTTTTCACGACTTTAACACGATAAGGCTGCAGTAACTATAATGAAGCAGAAATGCAGGGAAGCACCATCCTGCACGGCAACCAGTCGAAAGTCCTGCAGCGCCTTAGCCCTGTCATTATAGCACATTCACACACAGAGTGAAGAAAAAAAATCACAGACATAAAGATAATTCATTATTCACGTATTCCACACCCTGGAGTTGTGACTAGGTGGCTGTAAACTGCTCCACCTGTGATTAATCATTCATAAGCTCCATCTGTGTCCTGGACATTTCAGGCAATAGCAGACTCCAGGGCGCTATTATACAGCAGGTAACAGGTACTGCTGGACACGCTTTCCATCTCCATAAAACAGGGACATAGAGGATGGACATAAGAAAATATGCCTCTCATTACGTGTCCATGATGCCAAAATCCTCCATACAGTGTTTATCACACATCTGATTTACCCTCCATGAAGGCATGGTGTAGAACTACACACCTATTCAAATGACCTGGATATGATGTTTTATCCAGTCTCACTCAATAATAGATGTTATTTTATCCTGCTGTAAATGTCCTATCATCACGTTGTGCAATTATGGGTCTGTCCAGGTCAGGATCAGTGCGGGTCGTCCTTCAGTCTCAGACCAGCAAAGCTTCTCTGTATTGGTTATTGGTTTCGGGTTTTTCTTCTATCCCCCTCACTGGGCTTTTTCGTGGGATACTTGAGGATCAGTCGTGAAAAGGTAAAAGTGATAATTCCACGGCTGCTCGTGTTGTGGCTGTAAGAATCAGTCCCGTCGGTTGCTATATTCCATTATTTTTGTCTCAAGTAGTATGCTTGGTGACCCAACCGTCTGATTGGAACCAGAGTATTGGGAGAGTCAGAGCGTATATCGTAAAATAACAAAGATGCCGGCATGCACACACGAACTTGCACATACAGTTTGCACATGTGAGCATGCACACATACAAACATGGTCACACATGGGTGAAAACAGACACATGCGCACAGGCACACAAACAGACACACAGCACTTGATTGTCTTACCATCCGTCATTCTACCAAGTGGTAATTGAAAACACATCTCCCTCAAACCGTGGCACCCGGTACAAATAGGAGACAATGAGGCTTTCTCCACACAAAACACAGCATAATAACAAATAGTGTCAGAGCGACCAACAGAAAGAGAAGCATGCCGTAGTTTTTGGCACCACATGAAGAGAGCATACTCCCAGTTATTGGTGGAGGGCCAGATCCATATTTCCATAAAGGAAAAGAAGAATTATATGTGTCTCTGACAAACAGATGCAGCATTTATCCCGGGCCGATTCATAAATCGTCATATTTTGAGCTGGGACTTTTTGGAAAGTCTATTACTTATGGATTATCTTTTTATCCTCAGATTTCTCAGAAAATGGAAGCATGAATCACACAAAGGGTCAGATTTACACAGAGACGGTAATGGAAAAAAACAACTACAGATGCACATATTTCACATCTCTGATAAAATCTGCAACAAGGCTCCATCTGATGTATTCTTTTCTCTCTATTGAGCCAAGTGACGTAATCTAACAGTACAGCAAAATCAAAACCTCTGAACCTGTTCTCAAACTAAATGTTCCTCTATTTTCTTTTCTAATCCATTTATTTATTAAAGGGAAAGCATCTTTCAGAAGAATCGGGGACTTCTGTTCCGGCCTCTTGATAACAATCTAACCTCACCGATGGCTTTTTCTTTTTTTAAAGGTATTTAAAGTTAATTTGCTAGTCAGTTAATATCACGAATAAATCAAGTGACGATTAAATAGTACACCAATTTAGCCTTGCACTTAGCGATAGCATCCTCTAAATCACAATGGACAGTTTTTAGGAACCTTAGCCCTAACCCTTTATATACACTATATTACATAATATTTGACCTTTCAAAACCGCCGTTTGACCTGACTATTTTATTTACTTTAACAGACTGGTTTTTTACTTTCTTCCTGATCAGCCTTTACTACCCATAATGCAACTCCACTTGAGTCACAGATTTACATGTGCTATGTTATGAGTAGCTGAAGTGCGCTTGTAAATTAAACTTTTATAAACTCTTTGCCTTTTATTTATTTTTGGTAATTATCTGTTAGAATCTAAAGATTTTATGGCTGCTGACCCAAGAAACATGTGATGAGTCGTGTTCAACAAACCTGAGCAACTCCCTCCGAGGCCAAAAGTTTCATTCTTATTTTACAGGCATTCAGGCATTTGCATTTACTTTCAAGTTTATAAATATTTATTTTTGTAATCCCTGTAGTTCTTTCTAACTTAATATGTGTATGTCATTATTTTGAAGTTACATAAAATGGAGTCAAAAAAACGAAATAGTGAATTAGTTCTGTAAAACTAGCGACAGTAAGCTAAGCAAGCTACCTTGAATTGATTTAGCACTTCCTTTGATAATGTATAACCTGAATAACAAATCAGTCAGTTCATCAACATGGTTTTTCTTCATTTAATGGGATATCATTTGTGTGTAGTGATTAATTAATAGATCCGTTAAATAAGTAAATATAATTGACATGAAAATAAAAAAATTCAAATGAATATAATTTGTGTTCCTGCTTAGTTCATAGAAAATTAACTAAATTTCGAGCCTAGCTTTGGTTTCAAATGAAATTGTAACAGTAGCTTCACTTGACATAACACGTATTAATAAAGTTGTTAACTGCAGCCGGAGCTGGCAAGTTCATAAGGTGTAGTTTGTACAGGCGGAAAATCAAAAATGTTACTTTTGTATAAATTACAATCATGTATGGAGTCATATCTGGATTTTCATAAGCAAGTTAAACAGACTTTAGAAAATGAGATGCAGGTTATTTTCGCCATTACGGCTTAATACGTATATTTGGGCTTTTTACATAACAACGGATCCCTAATACCTATCATATGTAAAACTAAAATAAACTCAGCTCACCCGCGGACACACACACACACACAGTCACACACACACACACACACGCACACACATCACCACCGCCACCATTCCAAACAAAGGCTGATCAGTGAGGCAGAAGAAAAGTGAGGGGAGATGAAGGGAGGTTCAGGGAGTAGAAAAAAAAGCCTGGCTGACAAGCAATGATTGATGTTCGCCCATCACGCTAGACCTGACACACATCCATCTCCCTCCCTCTTGTGCAACAAAGTCACCAGTATGCTTGCACGTCATCAGACGCATGCTCTCCAGTGTGTGTGTGTGTGTGTGTGTGTGTGTGTGTGTGTGTGTGTGTGTGTGTGTGTATGCGTGCGTGCGTGTGTGCTCCAAACTGAAACTCATTCAATCAATAAAGTGTAGCTCTCTGAATCACAGGGGGATAGCCAGATTGCTGACAAGGTGGATGAAGAAGCGTAGGAGAGTGTATTTCACATGTAGATGAAAATCCCCGCATGCTAACCCTGAGTTTTGGTTGTGGGCGGTCGGGTCGCAGTGTGTGCATCTGTGTGTATCTTTGAGTGGGCGATGTGGGTGTGTAGCATGTAAACAGGCCTTGTATGTCATGATGGCATGTGTGACATGGTGCAGGTATGCTCTGAAATGACTGATAGACGAAACCAACGTTAGGTTGAGTTGGTCACACGCTGAGTTTACGCTAGCTCCTCTTCATCCCTCAAATCCTCGCACACATTCACGCATCCACTTCTCTAAAAAAAACAATGATAATCATATCTGCACAAGTAATAAATAGCAAACAATATAAAATCTACTTAATGAAAGCCTGGTGTATTGAATGTACGAGGGTTTCATTCTGGGACCACATCCTGGTGCATGCAAACGTATACCCTTGATGTTTCCAGCAGCGGCAACAGCAGTTTGTTTGGAGTAAACAATAAAAGTGGGAACAGTTGTGTTGAGCAGAAAAAAAAAGAAAAACAATTCTTTAGCATCAAGTCCAACGAAGACGTTTACAGTGGAGGAACATTTTTAGCAGCAAAGACGTGGCAAGAATAAGAATAAGAGTAAATGCAGATCTTCTAAATCTTCTAAATCTTCTTTGACGTCACTCTACACGCCATGAGGCTGTTTGTATGAGTCCGTGTGAGTAAGCAACGTTGCAGGGCCGCTACTGATTCATCACTTTGTTGGATTTATTGTTCGGCCCAAATTGTTTCCCCCTCACGTCCCACACTGTTAAATTGATACTCAACAAAAAAATGTTTAACAACAAAAAATTTCAGAAAGCCATGTAATCTCTGTGTTTTCATAATATCATTGAACTCCAGAATAACAATTAAAGAACCCGTTGAGATGATTTAAGGTTTGGAGCGTAATTTTCAGGGACATCCCATCGAATATATTGAATCTAAAGTGTATAACAATGTTTATTTTGGTACGGAGAATAATGACGTAATTTGATATGAAATAAAAAAAAGAATTTAATGAGGAAAAAACTTTTACAAAACAAAAAGTAATTTTGCAACCTGGGCTGTTGTCAATATGTTGCCTTAGTGGTTTGTTGTGCAACACACACACGCACACACAAATACAGCCTTAAAAATAGTAGGTCAGGTTCTTTCTTTGCAACAAATTCAGATTCTTACATCGCATTTTCAAAGTTTGGATACTAATGATCACGTCGTGTTTATGTGGTAAAGGATTCAGCATTTATTGATTTGTGAAACATATGTTATTATTTCAAATATAACTTGCCAAGATGCTCCACATTCATCCCAAGTTGCGTAAAATTAAAACAACATAAAATAACCACTCTTTTCTCATAAAATAACCACTTAATTCTCATAATATACAACTTAATTCTTGTACGATGATGACTTTTTCTAATAAAATAACGACTTTTTTTCTCAGACATTTTTCATCAATGTTGCCCCAATAATCTATAGTTTTAAGTCCACACTGATATTAAAGCTGCACAATCAGCTGAAAATAACATCAATTTGAAATTTTGAGAAAACCCTTGTAAATGTCTACAGGAGTGACAGATGCCATGGAGGCCACCATGTTGTGTTACCATGTTTATACAGTAGCCTGAACTGACTGAACTGGACACTGGCTATTGAGTGGGCTTTTCATATTTTTGGAGTAACAGAAAAAAGGAAGAAACCTTTTGCCTCTAAAAACCAATGAGGAAGAAATTGATGAATATATTGCTGGATAACATTTTTGTGGTTTGAAAAATGGAGGATATTCCTTAATATTTATCTCAAGAAAAAAAGCTTGAGTGAAATCTCACTGTCAAAGGAAACGTGGCGACCTTACTCATGAAATTGTTGAGAAGGAACCTTGAGGGATCCCCAGTCAGTCCATTTCATTTCCAGTTTTATTGGCAGCTGTGCAATTAGCTTCACATCAGCTGAAGCTGCGAGCTTTAGAGCACTCCTGGCTCCGCCTTGATCCGCCTGCTCCTGTGTCTTGAGCGTTTGCTGCGTCATCCCTCCTCCCCGGGTGAGAGATCACTCCAGCACTGATCGGTCGTGTGTCGCCTGCCGAGTCAAATTCAAGATTTCAAGTCAGCGAGGTACTAGACAAGAAGGACCCCAACAGTTAACCTCCAAAGTGTCTCACGAGTCAGGCCTTCATGCTTATCGTCTTTGACGGCGATATTTTATTCTCTGTTGTTTTTTCTTCTGCTATAAATAATAACTTTCGATCCCTTCCACACGAGGGACTGAGCCGCCATGGCAATGCCAACACGATGGAGACCAAATGAAAGAGGCGTGAGCCGAAGTGTAATATTAAGATACAAAGTGGAACGTCACAGCTAGATGCCGCTATATTGTACACACTGCACCTTTAAACATCTGTAGATATTGTGATTATTGCGATATTGTAATGTTTTTTACATTTGATCTTTCCTTGTAGTGTGAAATGTTTTACAAGTCAAGCCTCCCTCTCTCTGCATAAAGCATAATCATTCACAGAGGAGTAGACGGTGTTTGCAAAGTAACTATAAATGACCTCAACAACTGCCAAATGTGAGTGTGAGGCTAATTCACAAGGGAAATGTTATACCATCCTCCTCTCTGGGTTAGAGGGCATATTAGCTGCAGGGATGAACCCTCCATTTTGGCTCACATTCGCCCCTTCTTTTCCCAATGTCTCTTTACATACTTCAAACTTAGCGACTCACTAAACCAACAGAGAAAGAGACTGTTTCAGAGACTAAATGCACAGCGAATTCCCACGCTGCCAACGGGGCCCTGGTTCTGTGAAGGCTTTCAAAACGGTATCTTCAAACAAAAACATACAAATCTGTTCTCTCCGGTCTCAGTGGAGAAAACATGGGGTAAAGCCTTGATGGAAATGTTTCATTTCTTTTCCTCCCAACAGATGCTAAACGAGCAAAACGGATCTCTCGATTTGCATCTTTAGTTGCTTTGTTGATTTGATAGCACATATTTGCATTCAGAAGCAGCTCTGGTAATTTGACTGGGGACTCCCAATTTGCCTTTCAGGAGAAGTCTGTGATACAAACATTACTGTGCTCTGAGCTGGCATTCCTCTGCTTTGCTTCCTCCTAGACGTACGCTGTGTTTGTAAGCGTGAAGCAGGAATAGGGTGTGTATTCATGAACATAACAAAGACTAAGTCGATAATTGTGCGAGAGAGTATCGATTCTCTCTGTAAACCTCCTCCGTCACACTTTATCACAGGCAGATAATGAATTAATGACCTGAGCTGTTGACAGCACTGCCTGTGGTGACACGCACGAATATTTTGGTTCTGATATCACGCATTCCGAAGATTTCAGGTCTGTTTACATTAGCTGTGATCTAAAACGGTCCGGTGTTTACATGTACTGACACATTTAATCAGACCTGCTGTGTGACATGCACAAGAGTGATCTCCGATGCTCCGGCAGCTGCTGTCTTCACCTGTTTCTGTGTTTTGTAGAGAGGTGCTGGTGTGCTTGCCAGCTTCCACTCTACTGTGCCACTCATCATGTGAAGAATGTTATGGGGAAACAAATCCCATAATTGCTAGTATAGTTGGATCTTTGAAAGACTGAAAACAAACGCCCAGTAGTATAAAGCAACCTCCTGCTGCTTGTGTTAGCTCATCTGTCCCAGCGGTATCAGTGCGGTTAACCTGATCATTGAGTGGAAAACTTACCTGAAAGCAGAAGACGTGACACACGATTCATCTATTGTGAGCAATTTTTGCCAGGAGCTTTCTTCCAATCCTTTAATCTGTTGCCTTGTAAAAATTAAAGGCGGTTCGCTCTGATCCATTTTTGTCCTGGTTTGTTTTAGCATAATTGCTATTTTTGTGTAGTTCATTATTTCCCTTTTTCCTTCTGTTTGTATTTCAAACAAACTCCGTGACGGTCCAATCCTGCGTAGAAGTTGTCATTTATCATAAGGTTAAGCCATTGGGAATGCACAGAGAGAATTTTTTTTTTCTAAATTTCTTTGGCTGGGATATAATTGGCAGTAAGCAAACATTTTTTACCACAAAGTTCATATTTGAAAAGACAATATGAAGGGCAAGCGGAAGGATCACAGTGATTCTGAAAATAGCCGATAGCCGGTGATAGCTAGAAAACTGATCCAAATCTACTGGACTTGGTGGATGTTCCCAGTCTGCAGTGGTTAGTACCTACCAAATTTATCAAAGGTGTGAAAATTGATCTGACTGATCTGACTTGTTGAAGACGTTTAAGCTGGTTCTGACAGATTTGGCAAAAAAGCGACCTACACAATATTGGGTTTGTGGTTTTAATGTTATGGCTGATAGGTGTATAGTTAGAGTAGTAGAGTAAATATTTTAAAAGCAGCACAATGTTGTTGGGTTTTATTTTAAAAGTGACACTGTGCATGTCGGCATAAAAAAGAAAATACCAGGCACTACAAATGAACTTATAACCAGGGCTTGACGTGTGAGTTGACGTTCTGTGAGTGTGGGTGTGCCTCTGTGTCCCTGGTATGTATGTTTATGTGTTCACTTCCTGTAGGCTGCCCTGTGAAACCGCTAAATAATGAATCT
This sequence comes from Lophius americanus, assembly GCA_037951165.1. Lineage (NCBI taxonomy): Eukaryota > Metazoa > Chordata > Actinopteri > Lophiiformes > Lophiidae > Lophius > Lophius americanus. Next base: position 8,424,904 of record JBBDHG010000019.1, on the reverse strand, counting down.
CTCGCCATAAATAGAAAATCTGAAGTCTAAAACAGTATCAGTTTGCAGATTGGCCATTTGCAACCTATTCATTACAGACATACAATATTCCATGCTATTTTGGTTTTAAAAAGAAAAGAAAAAACACTGCTTACACTTCTAGGCTCTGAATCCTGTGTAGTGTTTAACGCTCTCTCCTCTCGCCTCTAATTTTAAATGAAAGCCAGATGATCTAAGTGCAAAGACTGGCCATGGTTTTCTGTGTGTGTGTGTGTGTGTGTGAGAGCGTATGTTTGGGTCCACTCAGCTGGCCCCTTCTTCTTACTGTCCTACTTGAAATAATGAACTTTATCTCCGCCCAGCAGGAGCCATTTTAACTGGAGAACACTCAGCTCTCAGAAGCGAGCAACGCTTAACATTTTAGCGCTTAGCAGACTCATTGAGTTCTCCGCTGCACAACAAAGCAACAACTAACCCTGTAATTACCCCCGAGTCCTTAAAGGTGAGCCAACAAGATGTGAAAACCTTGATATAAAAATGATTTGCAGCTTTTGGCTTCACTAATGTTTGCCAGTAACAATGAGGCAAGAACAAAGTGTGCATTAGAAAGCTAATAGCTAACTTCCTTGCATCTGCTGCTTCTATTTTTTTCTCCTCAGGGGAAGATTTGGCACCTCACTGTTAAGCCCAGCAACAAAATTACCTCAGCCTAAACCTGTCAACAGACCATTACACCCTACGCTGGCTATTACAGGCCGGGGGGAAAAAGGGCCAAAGCCACTGTAGCACAAAGGTGTTGGCAGATATAGGTGGAAGGAATGCGGCAACAGGGATATTTGTTGGCTGCGTACAACAGAGTCTTGTTTCTCAAAACATGGTTAAGTCTGGTAGACTGTTATCTGGATGCTTAATAAAGCGTGGAAATGGTGGCATATCACGGAGGATCACGGAGGATGTGAGAGAAGATTTTGTAAAAAACTTGAATAATCCGGGTTGAATTATACTCTATACGTGTTATTTTAGAAAGTTGAAATGGTTGCAGAGTTTTCAGGAGGTTATTCAATCATTCGCCACAGTGTTTCTTCTCTGTTACTCCTTCTATTCCAAAGCAGTGATTTAGATTGTAATAACAAGACTCAGGTAGACAACCCTTTACTCTTTATAGCTATTATGTCTGGGTGACTCTGACCTTCTAACATTTTTTTTCTTCCAGAAAGGAGATTCTACTGATTAACTTGGATATTTAGAGGTAGGTGTGTTAAAAAAAAAATACGTTCACACAATTCAGAAGTATGTGGGTTTCAAACTGAAAAGCAATATAAGGCTCCGGTGTCAATGCTATACATCACTATGTAAGACAGTACATCATGTCGGATAATATGTCCACAGGGAGTTGTTGAAACCTAGATGTAAAAACTAATGTTTGTCCATATGTTACGTCTCAAAATCCAATGATTCATTTTATTGTTGATGGAATCTCTCACTATTTCTGCATCCTAAAAGGCAAGTGAAGAACATTGCGACAAACTTCAAAAGAATTTTAGGACGGTTTAAACATTAGGAAAGATAGAAAAAATTTGAAAAAGTGTTTTAAAAAAAAGAAGAAGAGGCTAGAATAGAAGAAAATAAGCCCTTTTGAACTCAGACATAATATTGTGTTTTCCAAAACAGTACTGTATAGGTAAAGCAGAAATGACAATAATTTTAAAAGTTCAAGATGTAATAAACGGAAACACTGAATAAGAACGTTTTAAGCTTTGATTTCAAAGAACTGAGATTTTAGAGCGGTCCCGCAGAAGGCAAAAAAGAAGTTAAATCGCAAACCAATAAATAACACATAACAGGAAAAAATTCCAGGGAGAGCAAAAAAAATGTGAAAACTGTGTCCAAACATTGATGATAAAGATGAGACTGTTTTTCTTGCAGTACCAGACTCCCTAAGCACCTTGAACTCTAAACTTCAGCATTGCCCCATCACGCTCCGGGGCATTCAATCACTGTCCTCCAGGGAGATGGTGGGGGAAGTCAACAACACAGAGCCCAACTCGCCCCAAACCACTACCCCCACCGTGGGGAGGTTAGTCAGTCATACCTGGGAGCCCATGAATAGAACCCTCAGGTAAAGCGCTGTTGAAACAAATCTAAAGCTGCCTAATGACACACACCGTGAAACTCTTCACAGGTCATTTACGCTGCTGACAGAGGGCTGCCACAGTCCTACACACCTCCTCCTCTGGCTGTGTGTGCAGGAGAAGGACACGGATATATAAACAGATGAGAGAAGGAGACATTCAGTTAGAGGGAACGAGAGGGTGGAAAAAAAAAGAAGCTGATCTATGTGATATGCATTAGTCATACATTGCGAGGTAAGTATGAGCGATGAAAAAAAAAGTGTTTTGCCTTTCTGCAGCATGGCTTCACAGCATGGGAAAGCGATTAGAGATACTATCTCCAATGGCTTTCCTGCACTTGGGTTAAGGAGGCAATAGCTACCTCAGGTCGTATTTCTAAAGACGCTTAATTTACGGTTGCTGTTCTTGGAGTCTGTTTTACTGAACAGTGAATGCCCTTGAAAAAACTTGGCTCATATTAATCTACTACAAATGCATGGGTAATTCAGCACATTAGCATCCTTCCAGGTCTCATTACTCACTCCAGCCACTTCAACCCCATACTGGGATGATTGAAAGCAGGGGTAACAAAAGCGTAATAAATGCATATCTTCTAGTTGTGGTTCCTCAAAGAGCGCACCTTAGAAGGGCTGGGATGAAAGTGGATGCTTGAACTGCATTCTTTTCGCATGCTCTTTCAGTGAAAAAGGGTTTTCCATCTGGAACAGCTGGAAGTGAGGTAACTGCACTCACAAGGCAAGACGACGTCATGTTAATGCTGTGATTTAACTCAACTCACTTGGGTCATTGTCATTCAGTCGAATGACCTTTGAAATACAGAATGCAAGAAAGATGGAATATTTGAGGTGAATTATCACGAATCAGTAATGGAGCACTCCGACTGCCAGAGTTTTATTGTCCATTTTTCTCTGATCCTGTCATCTGTTTGTTATTACTTTTTTAGGATGATGTAGATTATGACTTGCTCTCATAGATTGTGAGTGTAAAGATAAGTCATCTCTATTTAACAGACCAAAAGTCCGGGTATCGGAGTTGGGTTTTTCTTGCAACACATCCCTGGATGTGTTGCAAGAAATGGGCCTTAATAAAGGACACCTTCATTGCAGTTGATGAAGAAGGGTGGGCCGTTTCCTGCATCCGGAGGAAAGTAGGATTCATCCAGGAGTTTTTTTTCTCCTCAATATCCCTCATCAGTGCAGGCCTCTGATTCATCAAACAATGAAACACTTTCAACAAAGTTATTGCTTTGATCCATGAAGGAGAGATCCTCTTTTCACTTTAACAATAACACAAGGGAGGTCAAAGTTGAAGCTCAGATCCAAACAACAGCCTGGAAGCTGCCGCGCCTCGAGTGTTCAATTCCTGATCAGATCTTCCAAACCTAGTCAATGCTATATTTGTACCTTAAAAGAAACATGGACCGAGGTGAATAGCAAATCTTGAAATACTATTTTTTATCAAAAGTGAGCTCACAGCATCATTATGGTCTGTGCGCAAGCGCAATATTTATATCCTTGAGAAGCCGGGGATATGATAGTATGGTCATCGCTGGGGAGTTGTACTCGGCCTGGTATTAGTGGGAAAACTCAATTACTATTTCATTGATCTTTTGCAAAATCAGTATCCACATAGACCGTAGTGTGAAGAACTGGATTGAGTTTGGGAAAGCCTGGTTGTATATTTCCGACCGTAGGGGGAACTTTATCTCCAAAGGTTTTCTGGTCATAATTTTTCAGCTGTTGGTTCAATTTAGTCCAGATTTGGTGCATATTAAAAAACCTTTAGGAGATGTATGGTGTACATCTCCTATGGTGGTCTTTTTCTTAAAAAAGCTCAACTTAGTGAGAACGATAAAAACTATTAGAGTAATGTATGTTGTATACAAGATGGAACTTCTCAAGTCTATTCATTCACATCTAATCTGGACTAAATAGGACCAACGGTCGAAAAAGAATGGCCTGAAAACTTTTGGAGATAAAGCTCCCACTAGTTTTGGAAGAATAAAACTGACCTTTCCCAAAATCACTCCAGTTCTTCCTCACACTAAGGTCTATCTGGGTGTAAAAATGTAATGTAATATGATGGATAATCTAATCTATGAAATTGCTTTTGAGTTATCGTGTTAAAATGAGGCATCGGCGGCAGATGCAGCAATAACAGTTCCAGAATATCCCCGATTTTTCAGGAACATATTTATACTTGCTCATATGATTTTGCCGTAAAAAAAGAAACTCATGAACCCCAAATTTTTCCCCAGTTGCTTCGCAGGGGAAACCCACTGCTCCTCTGGAATGTGTCAAATATACAGAAGTTATTTCACATTGCTGTGCTGTATGTAAGTACCTTGTATAATAAAATGATATCATTAGATTATATAGGAAGTGTTATAAGAGTCCTTTGTGTAGTGTCCAAAATTAAATTAAATTATTCTTTTATATAAATATAGTGCAATAGCAAATACAAATTTCCTCAATAGCCTTCTTTTTAATAGCAATATTACTATTTTAACGGATTTGTTATTCTTGCTTAAAACAAAGGCTTTCAAGTTTCTAATATTTAAGAAAATATTACACTTTTTTTTAATAAACCTTATTATATCAGATAACACAGTACAAATCGGTTCATCACATCTTCTCCCTTTCCCCGTAATTGCAACCAAAACATTCTAGACCTTTTCCAACTCCAATGAATATCTCCACACATCGGTGTTGAGATGAACATTCCTCTTGTCCAAAAATGAAAACATTCACATAAGAATAGACAGTTTAAACAGGTGCCATGGTAACATAATCATCACTGCAGCAATTACTGCCCTATGCCTGACTAACAGCCATAAATCCTTCTTTCCCTACAAAGAGTATGTTGTGGGGCTTCACTCCCATCCAATAATCAGAAATTGCTCCATCCACGGTGTGACGAGTGGGCGCTGAAATGGCCCATTCTTCTGTTTTGGCGGACGATATTTTGCTCTCTATGGCGACATTACAGGGATCCTTCAGCAAGCACGATATTGTACCTTCTCGACACCTGTTAGCTTTAGCCAAGGGTTTCATCAGATAGTTGAAATAAATACCAGTCATCATCATAACCATAATCATAGTCATAAAAACCAGGGGCCTTTATGCTGCTGCCAAATTGCCCTGCCATCTGATTTACAGTCATTCAGGGCAGGGAGGAGATATAGATAGGGCAGGGAGAGCGATGAAGCCTTGTACGTGCTAGGAATGGGATAAATATTTCAATATACACACCTGCAGACCACCCGTCACACACACACACACACACACACACACACACACACACACACACACACACACACACACACACACACACACACACACACACACACACCTGGGAACTCACAGGCATGTAATGGCTGGGGACGGGCTAGAAGAAGGAACACTGACAAACTCTCCAGGGACGACAAAGAGGAACATTGTGCTGCCCTTACATTCACAGTACAGCAGGTGAGGATAAGGATATGGGGCCAGAGGACAAATTAGCCCTCATATTAAAATAATCCCTCATGTCTAATAACAATAATATGCTCCGCGCTGAAGCTATTACGCATCCACAATGGCCTCCCTTTTAAGGCAGCAACTTGTTGAAAACAGAGACGAGTGTGAAATGGGCCCATCATATCTGCTTGACCTATCAACACTCCTGAAGAACACAGAGGTTAGAGAAACGGAGGCCAATAACTACAGACCTTCTGTGTTCACTCAAAATCTGAACCAGCCAACGATACAGCCAAATCATATCTATAAAGACCTCTAATTTGACACAAGGTCCAGTTAGGAGTATTACTCCGCCGGAGAACACAGCTGTACGACGTCTTCTGGGTCTCCTCTGATGGGATGCTTCCAAACTTTGAATAACAACCATGAGTGCTGTGTAGTCTTGGCTCGTCTCTTAATTTTTAGCAGAAGGACTGTGTTACAAATCAGAGATGTGGGTTTTTAAAAGAACAGTGCGTTATGTGGACAGGAAGTGGGTCAACTCGACCAAAGTTCTTCATTCGAACTGAACTCAATATAAAATACAGGTTTTTACAAAATGATTCATACCCGGGAGTTAAAGTCAGGATTTGTGGCGTTCACTGCTACAGAATTGCTACGGTGCTTAGTAAAAAAGGAAGAAGACCAAACTGATTCCATCAGATTTCAGCCCAGAATTGGTGGCTCCACCTTTTTAAAATAAGAACATTTCCAAATGAAGTTCCTTCAAAAACCATTGCCTGGCTCACAGATCAGTGGAGACGTGTATCTTGGATCTTGGAGTCTTTTTTGCATCATCTAAACAGCTAGCTTCGGGTGGATTTAGCTCAATGGAAACTCCCTGGGTTTTTCACAAGTGCCACACGACTGTCGGCATCTTTTTGTCAACATTGCTGAGAGTGTGGATGTCTTGCCATGCCAATGTATGTTGCCTGCTCGCACACACCCTCAATAATTTCTTGAGAGAGAAGGGTATTTTTCACTTGCTATCAATGAAAGTATGCAGACCCTGAACCTATTCAGGCACAGACGGATGAGAGGAAGAAGGGTTCTCGATGTAGGTTTGGTTAGAAGAACTCAGTTCACACGATTATGCCATTGAAAATGGAAGCAGAATTGCTGATGTTGCTGGAAACTAATTGGTATTCCATCTCCAGTGATATCCATAACTGTACAACATCATGTCATGTTATGAAATTTTTATTTTAATGCAATCTCCCCTGACGTTGCTCCTGTGCAAGCCAAGGCAAGTCTATCTTGGATAAATTTTCACACTTCATCATCACTTGGGTCTTATCACTTGCGTTGACTTTTCAATTGTTTAAAATACTCAGCGTGACGGTTAATCTGTTGTCAGGCTTCTTTTAAATGCGCTCAGAACAATTGCATGGTTTTATAATTTCATACCACATGCCAGGCGCATAGAGAGTGTGCACGATGAATGCCTGATAGAATTAAACCATACGGCAATAGCTGTCATCATACTGTCTTACTGCCGGCCTATACTACCATGGCTGTTAGGCCACTGCTTGTTCGGGTTCAGCCATCTGATTCTGGAGCCTTTCTTCTTAAAAAAAACCGCAAGTTGTTCTTTGTGCCCCATGCAACGCTCTTGCTATCCATCACACGTAAATGAAAGTTGAAGGAGATAGTGTTACATTGTCATATGCTGATCATATGCCAGATGACAAGTTATATTATATAGTTATAGTGTTTGGTGACGTGACATAGGCAATGGGGCATGCAAAACTTTGATCATGAATGAGGCATGTAATGATCGGTATTTTCATTACTGGCTTTGCTTTTTGTAGTGAAATCCCAGAAAAGTCATGGATACTATGGAATATTCCTCGCTGCCGCTACAGACCCTTAGTGTTAACGCAATAACTCAAAAAGATTTCATGGATTATTTTCAAATTTTGTACCCATATAGACCTCAGTACTGATTTGCTTGCTGCTTATCTGTAGCTGCTTATTTCAACCATTAGGGGGAGCTTTATTGCCAAATGTCAGTTTTAAGGCCATAATTTCTCAACCATTGGTCCAATTTAGTCACTCCATATTGGGAGATATGAATAAACTTGATAAGATCTATATTGTTTCATCATATTTTACTCTATAAGTCTATAATAGTCAGTCGGGAACTCTTTATCAAAAAACACTCTTTTAACTTAACTTCCTGGATGATGGTCCGATTTAGTCCAAATTTACCTCACATGTACCGCCAAATCAGGAGACCTAAATTGTATTTATCATATTTTACTGTTATTGTTCATATTTAAATCACAAGGGGAATTTTCTTGTAAAGAAACAAATTATTTGGATTATTTCCCAACCATATTTCCCATTATATATATAATATATATATATATATATATATATATATATATATATTATATATATATTATATATATATATATATATATATTATATATATATTATATATATATATATATATATATATATTATATATATATTATATATATATATATATATATATTATATATATATTATATATATATATATATATATATTATATATATATTATATATATATATATATATATATTATATATATATTATATATATATATATATTATATATATATACACACACACATCCAAATTGGCTCATATGAATCTCCACATTCTATACAAGATCATATCTTGTTTGAATATAGTTTCACTATAATAGTAAATTTTTTACTCGTTAAGGGGAGCTTTTTAGCTTTTGGTATAGCGATTCTCGTACATAAATTGTGTCTAAATATATCTTATATATGAATTGACACAAGGAAATCTTGTTTTATAAATGAACTCAGAGAAAATAGTAAGCTGTATTTATTTTCATTATTGAGATACTGTTAATCTTATCTTTGAGATTATTGCTGACTTTATAGAAATAGTTAAATTTAACCAATATGGACTGTTCGAGATTATTAACATGTCACTTTAACTTGAGGTCAATGAGGGGGATAGCTTTATACGTACAGGTCATAGGCATAGTTTTAATGTCAACAACATTAAAAAGAATTCAAATACAAATATAGGCAGACAGAATAACAAACAAAATACGGTGTTTTTTTTAATTGTTTTAGTCAACTGAAATTTAAGAAATTTAAAACATACCAACTTTCTTACAGTGTCATTGCTTATTCTTTTATTCAGGGTTTCACAGGTGAAATCAAGAGTGCAGTAAATAGCAAAAGTATAGAAAATCGCAACAGCATGATGTGAACAACAGTCAGAATGATCACATACTACAACACTAAAAATAGAAACAACGAGATCGCAGCATTATTATCTGATTGCCATCACCTGCTAGTCACCTGTTTTAGGTCAACCCTAAGCACAGCTGATCAAAACTTCCATGCACTCTAGTGATACTCACTCCTTTTCTTCTTAAGAATATCGCTCCATTGGAATCAAACATGCTTCTCCAAGGATGTTTTTTTTTTACTTTAGGGATTAAGAACAGAAGACTGTCATTATATTATTAAGGCTTAGCTGTGTTCTGTGCAAAAATAAACGTATCATAACTGTGACAAACAAAGGAAACAAAGTCAGGTTTTTTTTCCTCCCTAAAAATTTAGTTTGGCCCAAAAGAAAGGTTTTGTATTCTGGGTAATACTGTCGTAATTTAACTTCGAAAAAAGCAATGGTCTTTTGATGAAAGCTAAAAGAATAGAAAAATATTTCAAGTATGGATTTGAAGGAAATGCATGCATTTAACTCGTCCCATCAAACACACACTGTGGGGAATACAGCAGTCACTGCCGGCGTTTATTGAAAATTGTCGAAATTGGATTCTGATTACAACTTGGGTTTTAATTTACCCTCTCTATGTTACCCTACAGTTTCAGAATTAACCAAGAAACTGAATGGAGTTATTTAAACAAAATCTAAAATTAGGGAAAATATTTTGTGTTCAAACTGTGTAGAGAGATAAGATTATGACGGTGAATGTATTTTAATTCATTTGGAATTACTTTTCAAATTCAAAATAGGAAAAATCCCAGGAATGTTGTGTATCAGACAATATATAAAACTCCCTTGTCTTATACAGGAGTTTAGGTCAGCAGCAGAAAAATCCAGTAACTCTTATTACAGACTTGTTTTTAATGGACGCTATTTTTCGTCCTGTGCGTAGAAGTCAAGCTTCCAAAAACATGTGATACAAACTATAAACAGTTTTGAGGTCTTCATGGGGAGATGATTGAGTTTTTTGAAGGCTCGTAAACGCTCCATTATGATTTTGGGGCATTCTGCATTCGTAGTCGCCTCCGGGCCAAAGCTTCCTGTTTCTTTCTCTCGATCTCAGCTGCAGAGCACTTTCCTGTCATCTGGTTTGTGACAAAAACTAAAAAGGACAAAAGTGAGAAGAAATTAATGGCAGGAAATGTAGACAGTTAAAACTCTGTTGACCAGAGAAGAAAATCCCCTTTTAATGAGAGTGGGTGGATTGTTGATAGGACCCTAAATATCTTACGTTAATATGTGAAAAAAAAATTATAATTCTATAGCGTAAATCAATCAGTCCACATAAAGGGCATTTGCAGTTAAAATGAAAATCTGTGTTCAGAGGAAAATCAGTTTGCAATTCACTGGCGATGAAGACAGCTGCGGTTTGGACTCTTGACAACATCACAAATCAAAGCTGTGGCACTGTGTTTACTGGGTTTTGGGAATATTTTCATGTGCAGAGGCACCAAACTGTCAATGATTATAAGAACAACATGTGACATCTGTTTTAGTTTTGAGTCTTCACTTCCATATCCAGTCTTACAGGAAAGCATTTAGGACAGTAGATTGAGAAGCGGAGAAAATCTACACTTAAGTTACAATCAAAATAAAAGCAAAATGCACTGAGCTTTGTTTTGATCAATGTACATCATTTACATAACATAGTTATAGTAGTAATATATGCACGTTTTTTTCCTAGAATAATATGGGCTGTTGTGATGTGATGATAGCCATTCAAATTAAAAATATGTATTTTTTAATTTACATGGTCTTTTAAGAAGCAGTACAAGACAAATGTTTGTAATTGTAAGTACCGCCCAGGTGCAAAACCCCACATTCAGACAGCTTACCTTTGTTGCTCTTGCAAGCAGAGTCAGACAAGTGTCTCTTGAAGGCTGTGTGACAGGACTTGTGTGTTGCTCTGGCAATCACTGTATGTGGCTTCATTCCCATATTAGCTTTCCCTGTATGAACGGTTCCAGCAGAATCCCTACACGGGTTAAATCCGCCTAGAGTCGGGTGGCTTCCTTCGAGGCTCTGTGACAACCGTGATCTGTTGTTGGCACCTTTCATGGCAACGTTCCATCCCTGGTAGTTCACAGCTTCACAGCTTGTCCGTGGTAGTGAGTTAGAACGCGGAAAAGCACACGGTGACTGTCTCTTAGTCCCGGCAACGGGGTTTACGGACCAGGCTGTGTCGATTGGCAGAGGCGTACTGGTTCCTTGCTGTCTGTCTGCAGCGACATCTTGTTTTTCTTGGCAGTTGTTTCGGCTCACTTGTTGTGGCAGAGTGTTGGAGATCCTCTCTACACTGTCACATGCCTGGTAGAGCAGCACGTCGTCATCCCCATCATCCCATTGGCTGTATGAAAGGTATTTAACAGAGTCTGCCTCTAAACGAGTCTCTTTCTGATCATTACCGATGTTGTCAGTCTGAGGAGTAGAACATTTCTTTGAAATAGTAGATTGCTGCTCAGACATCTGAAATTTAGGATGTATAACAGTGACGCTGGGCTTGGAATCCTTTCTGGCAGTGAAGGTGGGCTGGGAGTGAGGACTGGGCTCCAACTTGAAAGTGCTTTGGTTGGTGGTCTTTGGTTTGTAACATAGTTCCCGGAGTGCACTGTAGCTTGGCTTTGAGTGCAATTCTGAAGGTTTATGTGCTGCGTCTGAAGTAGGCTTGCATGCAGAGGTTAATGGAGTGATATTTCTATTAGTGTTAGACTGTAAGGTCATTTTGTGGGTAGTGTCATACAACTCATCAGGATTCTGGGTTATTGCCAGCACAAAAGAGTCATTAAGTAAGTCATCATTCTCCCAGTCATCATCATCAAATTCGTCAATGTTATTTGCACTTAAACAACAAGATGCTTTTTCTTGATCGGGATGTGCAGCTGAGCCGGACCTGTCAGCTGACTTGAGCTTTGATTGTCGGGGCTCAACCAAACTTAAGTTCACAGGTTGATCATTTACTTCTTGTGTACAGGCTGATGCTGAGGAGCCCTGGCTTAGCTGGCCACTAACTTTCTGAGTAGAGCAGTCGAACAGTGCGTTCAGCTCTGCCTCCACTTGATCCGATGAGGATGGACACTTTAGCTCCGTCTCGTTGGTGGGAAATAATCTCTCTCTCAGTTTTGTAATGTTTTGTTTTGTTTTGTTCCCACATTCATTGAGGTTGTCGTCGTTAGCATAAGGCCTCTCTGAAGTCTCCCTGTCTTCCTGCATATTCTTGTCAAACTGCCTGGCCAGCTTCACGAGGTCATCAACACTACTCTGCCTATGGAGAGGAAACGATAGACAAGGAGAATGATTAATAACCAAAAAAGAGTGAACATCTAAAAAGAGCATAAAACCCACTGTGTAAAAATGATGTACAATGAGGCCAATAAGTAATTAAACACCGAGAGGATTTCCTGACTCTTGATTTTGGGATGTCTGGTGTGCAAGGGACAGCGCTGTCCCCTATCCACTGCAGCAGAGGAGATTCTGTCCCCTTTCGTTTCGTATCCTGTGTAAGAGGCAAGCAAAACCTTTAAGACTTTAATTCAAAGTATTAACCGAGCCAGCCAAAAACCCGCAGTAGAGCACAGTAACACGTGGGCAGAGTTACGATAAATGGTCAGCTTACATGATGGTATTCCGACATATTGAGTCAGTGGTTAATCTAATCTTAATGCAGAAGAAACAACTCACCTTTGGAGCAATTCTGTTAACAATATCTGATATTTCCACAACTCTAGTGTTCCTGTGTCCTGGAATACACAACATAAACACAAACAAACGTCATATCCTTTTGGTAGCAATAAACAATGAATGCCTGATGAATATGACCAAGATGACCATTAATAATTAAAATCATGCAAATGCACAATAGGGACAATTTCTTATAATTTTTTGGGCCTTAGAACAAGCAGATGTACCTCTTTTCATAAAGTACAACAATAAAAAGCACATTTCGCAGTAGCAGTGTACATACGAAATTAATCTGGGTATTAATGGAGACTGTAGTAATCCAAAAAGAGAAATTATAGTGTAACATCATCATACAGTTGGTTAAACAAGTAGACTAAATATACAAACAGACAAAATAGAACACTAAACTAAAGTATAGCGTAATAGAATACTGAAAGATTTATAAGTGAGGCCGGAAAATTGAAAATGTTTGTACAGGAATAATTCAACAGAATGTGTATATGTTTAAAGAAGAATTGTTCATCACAGTAAATTGCATGTGTGGAGTAATGTAAAAAATAAAACGATGCTACATGTTAGTGCAGGCTGTGTTGTGCCGAACATTACCCATGCACAATAAAATAATAAAGTGCAGAATTGGAAGTGAAAATATAGCAGTATCCAGTCAGTGCAGGTGGAGTATGGTAGCCACATGGAGAAACGTCCATCAGAAATCTTCCCTCTTGCAGTAGGGCAGGAGTAGCCTGCCGTTCATAGTACTCCTCTGTTTCTGTCATGTGTCATAGAGGGGATGGGACAAATTTTCCACAATGGCTGTTACCTTGACAGCATCCACCACCATATCCGTCCATCTCCATTAACTCCTGTTGTCATTCATGTTGCAATGTCATTCAGATATAATCTTTGCATGTTATTTACCAGTATTAGATGGAGTGGGAGATGTCGAATCCCAGAAAATGTCTTGGGTTGGCTCCATATCTCCTGGAGAATCTCCATTATACAAGCCAGTGTATCTGCCGTAGCCTCTCCCCTTTGGACTCTGAAAACCTGCAATCAAACACATATCAAAAGTCATAACATAGCAGCTTGATGAAATCAACCACGGTCCATTTGCTATGGCTTTTTACTTAGTACATTTTAGTTTAACAGTATATGTCATTAGACCGTTATTGTGTATACGGTCATTGGATGTTCTTCTTCCTTTTATTCATCTTCGATCAATCCAAATACAATCTCCATCAGGAGCTATTTTCTTCATTCATTTTCGCCCTTTTTTCTCATAATATAATCATAATTACTTCCCTCTCACAAAGTGCAACACTGCTCATAAATGATTTTAAGGTAAACATCAAATGTATTTAAAATGATTTAACATATGCTGTACAGCAGCTTACAGCTTGATTGAAATGGTGATCCTCACAGCCCCATGGTATGTGCAAGATAAGATATATCAGGGATGAGTGATATAATAAGTTTATGTGTGTGTCAGTGGGAAGTTGAAGGCGGAGACAAAACCAGCTAAACTGTTGTCACCATCACATCAGAATTAACCCCACTCGTGGGGGTCTGCACACAAGGTTTACTGTTTCTCTTTTTTCTAACCCTGAGTTCATCCTGTTATTCCAATCCTACTGAACATTGCTGTTTGTTTCAAATCGCAACGTTACCTCACCTTTGTACATGGGGGATTTTGATGAACCAGGCATCTGCTGGTCCCTTTTCTTTTCTTGTATTTTGCTGTCACAGAGAGTGGATACACAACTCCACAGATTAGTGAACTCTGAGCCAGCAGCCTCTGACATGATCCACTGAAACAGCACTATCGTCACGAATCGCACCGCACATTTTCGGATTAACTGCTTCGTAGAAGCTCTGTGTCAACAAATAGCGTGACCAGCACTTTATATTCAACGGTTGTTCGTGTTTTTGCAAGCAAGACTGCAAGCAAGTTTTTGCTTGCAAACTCATTCATCCGGAGCAGGTCGCCATTGTTGACCGTGACGTCATCACACTACGGAAGCCGGTAGATTTTGTCGACGCTCGTGCGACCATGGTACAACAGAACAACTGACAAGCGAAATCAGACGAGTTACTGGAAAGTTTGTGCTAAAATATTTGTCAAAATTCAACATTTGCTTCTGTATAGTATTATAATCACTTGTTGAAATAACAAAAAATGTCTTGTGTATTCAAGCTAATTCATGAGTGTTAGTTTTGATTTTTGTGTACACAACATAATTATCTTGTTCCCACAAGCTAATACTTGTTCGCACAAAAAAAGTACTTCATGTTAATTACATGTATTTGGTATCCAATTCCATGCATGTTTCCAGATTAAAAATAACTAATAACGTAAAACAAGCAAATAAAACAGTAATTCTTATAGCCGACCAAATTGATAATTGATTGATCCAATAAATAATAAAACGGGAGAAAGCTAAATATGGTTGGTTGAATTAGCTCTACTGCAGCTAGCTCAATCAACTAACTTTATTAGCATTAATTATCACATACTATTAGGAACAAAAATGCAAAAAAGTTAACACTGAGAAAGCGCTGTTCATTTTTTGTAAGTTTTTGAGAATTAAAGTAGGAACATTACCTCAAAAAATACATAATTTTTGAGAAAAAGCTGGAATTTTACAAGAAAAAAAGTTGTAATGTTATAAAAAAAAGTAAAACAAATATTTTAAGGATAAAGTCAAAATTTCAGGCGATGCATTAGAGGCAAAATATCGGAAGAGTGTCACCAGTGTCAATATTAGAAAGGTGGACCATCGTGTCTAGCTATTTAATAGTTATTGCACAAAAATAAACTTTAAATCTTTTGACATGAACACCATTTAATTAAAGGTATTAGGAATACGAAAAAGTTGTAGAAGAAACTGGGTCTAGGAAATCCCTTCCTCAGTAGAGCAGGGGGTAGCTGGTGGTAGTGGTCAGTTACAGGTCTATCAATTGTTGCATCAATTTGAAATTCAGAAGGTTTCGCTTGTCTTAAAATTGCATTTTTTTTCTTATAAAATTACTTTTTTCCTGTAAAATTACAACTTTATTTTGGAAAAGTTTTTTTCTACATTTTTTAATGTGGCCAGATAAAATCTCCCATAATATTTCATAAATTTATTTCGTAATTTTACTTTTAGGGAAGGGAGAGGCTAGCCAAGGTCTTCTGTGGCTAAATTGTCAAAAAAGGATTTGTATTCACTTTTATGGCCCTAACACTGTGATTTTCATAAAAGGCAGGCGTTAAATCTGCAGCATATATTCTTCTTGACTGTTTTTGAACAGAACACTAAATATTATTATAGTCAGCTCACTAAATAGGTCTACACATGTGGTTTTGCAGACTTTCAGGCTTAGTTTTTTGTTGTGTCTTTGTTGTGACGGCTGTTGCGGGTTGATAATATATTGTCAAAATTAATCATCCATACATTTTCTGTTACCTCTTATCTTACAGGGATATGGGGGATGGAGCCTATCTCGGCTGACTTTGGGGAAAAGGCGGGGTACATGGCTCATAATAGGTAAACAGCCGTTCACACACACGGGTGATTTGGAATAACCTCCACGTGGAAACCATGTCCCTAGGTACTGTAGATTAGAAGCCAAAACATATTTGTAAACTACTACACTGCTGCCCTCCAATTGAATGACTATTTTACACAAAGAATAAAGTAAAGGTCTGTTGACGTAGCTCCAGCACTGAAGCTGCAAACATCCTGCAAAGATAATTGATGAATATCAGACTATGAAGATCGGCCTTCACTGTCCCTTTGTCAGCAGTCAGATCTTCATCAAGAACCATGAGATATGAGCAGGTCAGATTAGATGACCTCTAATAACTTGACAGGACAGTAGTTTACTCGACAATACAATATACTATACTGTAAATGTACCTTGTAGTCTCCCTCTCATATGTATCCATCAGGAGATGTGACAAGCCACAACTTTACCATTCTATACCAAACATAGTTTGATGTGATGTATTTTTGTAAATACTGAATATTTGTTTTGTTAACAAACTAACACCTAAAACAGAGAAATTAATGGGAGCTGAGAAAGGGAACATCTGGTACAAAACTGGACTCATCTGCTGCACAGTTTAAAGCAAAAGAATTTACTTCATATGTTTTAGTTAGAATTTCAGAAGTTAGAAGTTCAGTCTTGTTCTCCGTCATTCAGATATGGAGAACATCTGCAGAAACATAATTGACATTCTCCGATCGGAAACAATCGTAAACATCTTATTGACCTCTTTGGTCATTATTTACAAATAAAAATACTTTGCATTGATGATTACCTCTGCTAAGTTTTAAGGTTTTCAATGGCATCTGTTTGCTGGTTTTTCTGTCAGCAGGATTACAACTACTAGTTGATGGGTTTAGATCAGATCTGCTGTAGTTTTGGCCATGTGACAGGGAAGATCCCATTCAATGTTGGAGTGGGGCCAGAAAAAGGGGCAGATTCTTCCAGAACTCATTTCATAATTTTGGCTTATTTTACAAAAACTACTCGATGGATTTTGAGGCCAATTGGTAGAAGCAAGAATGTAGCTGTCAATTTTTTTTTCAGCATTTTTATCAATTATTTATAAACTACACAGATTCATAGATATTTCATGAAGTTGATGGAAGAATGGGCTATGTTCCAAAGGGAAAAACAATTAGATCTTGAAGAAAATTTGCATAAAAGGGTGGATACATAATTTTTTTTTCATTTGCTTTACCCTCAGAAGAACTCTGACGCAAGTCATTTTGATGACATACACACCTTGCTGTAAGTTAGATAAGAATTTAATTAATTTCAATTTTGACATGTTTGGTCTTGGCAGAGTTATGCGCTCTACTGCGGGCTCTTCAAGTTTGGGTTTATGTTATTTATTTCCCCAAAATCTGTTCAATTATCTTGTCACAAATCCTCCAAATTACATCTACCTTAGTGAAATGTGTAATATTCCTTATAATGCAAACATATTTTTCTTTTTGAAGCTTTATAGCTTAGTAAAAAATATATCTTAGTGGAAAGTGCATTCTCAGTCGGTGGGCAGGGGAGGTTGGAAGTTTCCATATCACACTTATATAAGATGTATATCTAATCAGACATTGTTCCCAAACTAGCTTCTAGAATTTTGTGATATAACATAATTTATTTTGCATGTGCAATCAGAAAACACATATTTAATGTGAGACACCAACTCCTTTCATAAGGCAAAGACAGCTTCTAGTGACCAACTCTGCCCATACTTCATCATTATCTGCTGTGAATTTCAAATAAGTGAAGTAAGTTTATGTATAACACATTTGAAGCAGAGGAGGACTAAAAACCTCAGTCACCAGATACACCTCCCCTAGTGATAGCAGTCGAATGTCAAAGCCTTGACTGCACCTCACTGAGCTACATTAAGGCAAGATTACTATATAAAAACATAGGGATGCACAATTATGATCAAAATAATAATCCATGCTATTTATGATGAATATTCATTGATTAAATGAACTGTCAGGCTTGACAGCTCTAAGATCCCTCTCCGGTTCTCTATAATGTTTTACAGTCAGCGCAAGTAATACCATTTTTGCATAAATCATCATTTCCTTGGCTGTTTTCCTGAGCCCTTCATTTCTTACAGTGTTTATTGGACACATATTTTGGCCAAACTGAATATGAGGAAATTGATGATTTCAGACCTAGCTTACCCTACACCGGCCCGAGTGTTACAACCTTAGTGGTGACAAATCTTCCCTGGTGTGGAGGTCAGACATCCAGAGGGGGCTCAGACTGGAGACTCACAGCTGCTGCTGTTTTGCTTCAAAAAGGAGCTTATTGGGATGGTACCGGCATCTGATCAGGATAGCAACCTTCGCAGGTTTCTGGTGTGCGAACGCCACGGGATCTCCCCGGATGAGCTGGAGAGTATTGCCGGGAAGAGAGACATCTGAAATACCCTTCTTGGACTGCGGTCACCCTGACCTGACCCTGAATAATAATTTTTCTCACAAATGATAGCGTCACAAAAAAACTTTCCACATATATTAACTATATCAAATAGCTGTTCAACTCTTGAGTAGTTTCCATGGAAACACATTGTTTAGTGACTGAAGGATGGTCATCTTGTCTGTAGCCTATCTCACAAACTATAAATCCTGGCTTCATCAAACATGAATTAACTGTAGTAGTAGTAGTTTGTAGTTTAGTAGTTTTGCCTTTATATATATTCAGAGTTTTCCACAAATTGATGTATTTGAGTTCAATGGAAAGTTTGTTTCCAGGGTAACAAGAGGTTGACCATCTTCTTCATAGCGTACATTGAAATCATTTTAAACTACTCAAGGCTCTCCAAAGGAATGAAGTCTTTCTCACTAATTCATGCCTTTGTTCATTTTCAGGAGGATTTCAGAGGTGGTTTCATCTCCAAATGACATTTACTTTTTAGTTCGCTGGGAGCTGTCAAACCTGAGACCCATTTCAGGCTGGTTTGATCACAGTGTCTATCCCCAGATTATTTTAATGATCCTTAAGATTTGAAAAATTCTAAATATTGATGTTTTCATATGTTGATTTCTCTTCAGTTCTACTGAATTAGCTTTCAAAACAAACAACTTTCAGCTGGCACATTTAGATAGACAGTACGACAGTACGGACATCTGTGATCAAGAAATCCCATATCTGTTTCCTCTTATGTGGTTTAATAATATCTAAATGATTGCCATTTTTGGTTGTCTTAGAATTGTAACAATCACATCTTGCTGATTGGGGCCTAACTAAAACTTAATGATGTTATTCCTTCAAACTATATTTGGTATTTCTTCGAGGGAACATTCAAGGATGCAGCTTTTTGCATGAATAGGTCATATTTATATAAATACGGTTGTAGTGATGACAGCTCAGTCACAGTGAGCTGATTAAACTGCTATTTAAACTAGTCAGTTTTTCCACCGTCATCTTATCTGTGAAAACACACAAACACACACAAATGCAGAGTGTATATAGTGTCTTTCATCAAGAATGAAATATTTGGCTTAAAAAACTGAAAGCTTAGCCTCGTTTTCCTGAATGGAAACCAAACTTTTGCCAAAAGATCAGTGGAAAGATTCACGTGATGATAGTCCTTCTAGGCATTGCAGGCAGAATATGTTTATTCCTCTTGTCTTGTGACACATGCATGTGGTGTGTACATATTTCTTCACTTGGAATTTGGGGATGTGGATGTCACATCAATTATGGACACATTTTCTAAATTGGAAAGGACCGAAGACATGAACACATTTTTATATTTTTACAGAGCAATTTCCAGAATAAAGCACTAGATGGTGCTTGTATACCTCCTTAGCACTCTCTGTGCAAGTGTGTGTTTCTGTGTGTGTGCTTCTGTGTGTGAGAAGACAGGGAGAGAGACTGAGTTAAGTCAATGTAGACTGAATGGAGAGAGAGAAAATATTTTACTGAGGTGGTTTACTGCTGGTATAGTATTTTGTAATAGACACACTCAGACTAGAATTACTATGATTGATTATCTTTGATTCTGATTTCATTGTTTTCATTTGGAAGCAGCTTATCAATATAGAGAATTAGGGAAGCCAACCATCTCTGTGTCTTGAATGAATGCCACAAACTGTAACGAACGGACGACCTGTTGGTGTAACCTTAAAGCATATTTCTTATTAGGCCAAAATTAAAGAAAGAAACATCTTTCAGTTATTTATTAATTTTCTATAACTGCTTTTCCTCTTCAGGGTTGCAGGAAGGCTTAAGCCTATACCAGCTGACATTGGGTGAGAGGCAGGGTTCACCCTAGACGAGTCGCCTGTTCATCACAGGGCCAAGAAAAAGAGACAAAGAAGCCTTTACGCCCACAGGCATTTTTATATCATCAATTCACCTGTGCTGCATATTTTTGGACTGGAGGAAGTCAGAGTACCTGGAAAGATCTTCGCAGGTAGAACATACAAACACCACGCACAAAGGCTACCAAGGGCCGATGCAGATTTGAATCTGGAACCTTCATGTTGTGACAAACTCTGTTAAAAAAAGCCCAATTTTATTGAATAGTTTAAATACTATTGCATCATCAATTCTCTCACAGTGAGCTGAGTTGAAGTTTGAGTCTAATACTTCAGCTTCCACAAAGAGACATTTGTTTCTTCATTCAATCTAAAAGATGTAAAAGATTAAATATTGTCACATCTATTATTTCAAAAGTAATGACATGAAGAGGATACTGAATATAGGGCAGAAAAAATCTGCAATTGCTCGTATTTTAAACAAGAAGAGTGGAATAATGTGGCAATCATAATGTTCTCTTAAGTGGTCTGTTTGTAGAATAATGAATGGATGAACCAAAACTGTAATCACTTTAATACATGTCTTTTGTTAATAAACGTATGCTGTAGTGCTGTTATGCATAGAAAAAAAGGACATTTCGGCCTGTGGGCCCTAATCATTTTGGGCGGTGCTGGTGTCAATGTTAAACGGGTTAACTGGAACTGCCTGTGTGAATAAAGCAGTGATTTCATCTACAGTTCTGTTTCATGCCTCCCCCCCCCCATGCATCCCGCTAAACTTGGGGGTATCCCCATTGCTCTGTCAAGCGAGCTGTGTCATATCGCGCGCCTTGGAAATCCACGCCCCGGGGCGCTATCTCCCTCCTGTTTAAAGTCATCTTAACGCCCCACATCACACTGAATGTTAGCATTTCTCAGAAGTGATAGATCGACCACAGAATAAAGGGCATGCATATGTCAGTTTCAATTTGAAAACAAGGCATCATTCCTCCAGTGCCTTGTGTTTTCAGCCTTGGCTTCTCTGCAAGCCATTCCAAGTCATGTCATAGAAGACAAAAATTGCCAACGGGTGAATGCGGAGTAGAGAGGAAGAACAGTTTAGCTCAAATTCTCCAAGCTACCTCGCCTCTTTCCCACCAGCCTGTCCCGACACCTAATCACCCACTGCCTTCATTCATTTATTGGTTATGCCTGGGTTGTTTAGAGGCAATTAAATAGCTAATTGTGGTGATTTCTGAGGACTGGGTATTATAGTAAAAAGTAAAGAGGTAATGGCTAATTGCCCAAGCAGCTGCTAGTGTTTATGAAGGAGGAGCAAACATACCAGGGGATCCACCAGGCATAGACAGCAATGAGGAGAAGGAGTTTTGTGAGTGTGTGTGTGTGGGGGTGGGGGGGGTCCCACTGATGGTTCACTCTGGGCAGATGCCAGGTGACTGAGATAAGTTGGAAAGAATAGTGTCTGCATAAATAATAACCACCTCTGATGGCCTCTGGTTCCGTGTCTCCAAGGAGTTTGTGTTGTCTTCCATTTTTTTTTACGTGAACAGTATATTCCAATGTTTACAATCAGAGCTTCAACCCCCACGCTGATTCTGCCATACCCCCCTTTGGGCTAGCAGTGCCTCACCGATGACAGTTAGCATGTGGTAGAGTTCTCTGAAGTGGAAGGCATCCAGAATGCTGGATATCTGTGCCAACTTCACCAAGCTGGGATTTCACCAGTTTCAAAGTGTTTGCCAATGTTTGGGACTGTGAATGAAACCATTTGAAACAATGCCTGGCTCTTCAGCGTCAGATCAGTGGGCTTCACTTGTGGTTAGATGTAGCCCAAGGCGGTTTGGCATCCTTCTGAAAGAACCCCAGCAGTCGTTTTTGTCACATGGGGGGAAACTTAAATGCTAAAGGGGGCTCGACTGCACTGTCAACCAGAAGTGGGGAGAGATGAGGAAGAGGAAGATGAAAGGACACCATCAAAGCAGGACAGTTGTGGTCTCATCTCCTTTGATTTGGTTTTGGTTTCCTTATTAAACAGGCTAATATGACTTGTACCATTTCAGAATCCTGAACAAGAGAATGTTTTCCCGTTCATCTTTGTTTGAATGTACCAACAGGAAAGCAGCAGGGTTTATATGATAGTAGTGTGTCATCATAAAACAACTTAATTTGTAACAATACAAATATCTTAACGATAAAATTTTGCATCGCTCACTGGGTTGAGCGTTTGCCTCATTTACGTAAAGGCTGTCTACTTTTAACAATCCTTTCCCACCGTCCTGTCAACTGTTGAAAGAAGCCCCACTCCCTAAAAAGAACAATTTTGACCAAGCATTTATTTGTTGTCAAGCATGTCATCATTAGAAATCCAATTAGAAAAGAAAAACAATGATCTAAACTATTTAATAGATGAGCTCTGAGGATGCAATAATAAGCTTATTGACAAGAATCCAACCCCTTATTTGAAAAAAAATAATTTTATATTTTATTATTAGGCTTACCTCCAAAACGTAATGCCTTTAATGAAATAACATAATTTTAGTATATTCAATTAACCTCTGTCCCGACTAGCTCAGGGCTTTAGTTAACATAGATTCAGCTCTTGATTGCTCTGCTTTACGTGCTTCAGATTGGGGCGCAGGACCTTTCAGTCATGATCACCATATTTGCCATTTATGGGCCTACCTGTAATATGCTTCCTCAGGTTAAACCTCTATCCATACAGAACGTGCTGGGCGACATCATGTAGCATGTTAAGGAGACACCAAAGTGGAAGCCATTTTGCAGAATTAAGACACAGCAGCAGTTCAGGCGGAATGATAAAGCAAGCGAGCGCAGAAGGGCGGGGTGCCTGCGTACAGCTTGCTGTACCAGCAGCCTTCTTTGACTGCTCATTTATTCTGTTTATAATAGCAAAGCCGATGATAAATGTCCCGCAGAGTGCACATGTACTAAAATAT
Source organism: Lophius americanus (assembly GCA_037951165.1). Lineage (NCBI taxonomy): Eukaryota > Metazoa > Chordata > Actinopteri > Lophiiformes > Lophiidae > Lophius > Lophius americanus. The sequence continues at coordinate 8,401,624 of JBBDHG010000019.1, read as the reverse complement.
TCATCAATTGGAGGCTGCCTAATTTGCGGAGGACGAAAACCAATAAATTCAGATGTGAGCGGCAGTCATGTTATATTTATATGAATATGCAAGACCATGGGTGGGACATTAAGATTAATCTGGCATGTATGCACTTTTAACTAATTCTAATGTTCTTGTGTTGTAAGAAATGTGAGAGGAATGTGAGAAGGCACCACATTATATGGGCTATGTTTGCATGGAGGACTTGATGGAAATTCAGCAAAATGTCTCTAATGACATGTCTGAATTCTCAGGTATGTGTCCGAGAAGAGTCTTTCTCCTGTTTTTGGTTATTAAATGTAAAAATAAAATTGCCATTTTGGTTTTTGTGGAATTGATTTGTCATCGCCAGGGCATTTCCCTCTTTTTATTCTCTCAAATATCATATTTTGACATTTTATTAGATTTTTTTTCCCCCTTGGAGCGGCATTATAAGTTTGTGTTTCTTGTTTAGATTGCAGGTTTTTCTAATTTTCCTCCCTTTCTCCTTCTATATTTTCCTTTTCCCCTACTGTATTATTTGACTTGCGTTTTTTTCTTTCTCTGATTTTTCTCCCTGTGTTTTTCCTCACCCTTTTGTTCTCAGGTGTGTGAGGGCCTTGAGGAGGCGGAGGCGGAGGAGGAGGAGGAGGAGGAGGAGGAGGAGGAGGAGGAAGAGGAGGCGGAGGAGGAGGAGGAGGAGGAGTAGTCGTATACCTTACAGAACCACTCTCTCCTGGGGTAAGGATGACAGGAAGTCAGCCAGTTGGCACAGAGCAGGTACATGGCATGTGACCTCCTCTCTTGAGAGGCAGAAGGAAGGGAGGAGAGAAAGGAGGATTGAAGAAGTAGAGGAGGGGGCTGGGGGAGTTAGAAAGGAGGTGAAGAGATAGAAGAAAGATATGAATAGTGGAACCATCCGAGTCATTTATTCCTCTTGTAATATCAGGAGCTTATAAATTATGATTATATACAGTATATTGTAAGTCAATAATAGTTTTACATCAGCTTTATAGTTTTATCAATGAATCATATAAAAACTGATTCAGCATGGAACTGCTTCTTCAAAGTGTTTACCCTGGATGTTCAAAGCATCCAAGATGTTTGCAAGAAGGATGAGTCGTGTTTTTCTTTTGTCTACACATCTAAAACCAATAATAAATCCCGTGATCAAAATTTTACTTATATATCCAAAGTCGGATTTTTCTTGTTCCATTGTGTCATGGTGCTTTGTAGTTATCCAAAACCTATAAGTCACCATTGTAAGTTTTAATTTTAAGTGGCACCTGCTCAAATGGCTGAATTTTTAATAATCTGACATACATATATTGATTGAATTGGTTATAATTAAATTGATTGAATTAACAGGGTTTTTTTTTCAGTTAGGGAAGTCAAGGACCTCCACGATGCGTTTTTGCCGTGTGATAAAATTAGTAAATGATTGACATGTGTTTATTATGAACTTAAGTTTAGTGTAGCCCCACTGTATATTTAAACATGTATAGACTAATTGAGACCTTAATCTCTTTTTTCCAAGAGGTGCATGTGTACAAGAAAAGGACATATACTAAATTCTTCCTCGCAATAAGGATATAAATACAGGCAACATTGTAGACTGTACTATGGTTGTTGAGCTAGCAGAAGAAATACACAAAGTGTAGTATAGAAATACAGACAGCTTTTGTAAAGACTTAAAGTTTACAGTTTCTAAAATACAAAAAAAAAGTGCCATTGTATTACAGTAAACGGTATGATAATAAACTATAAATGGTTTTATTATTTTCCGTTGGTTATAATGCTTTATAAATAAATATTTACATTACAATCAGCAAACACAGATGGGGAGATTTCTTTATGTTTTCAGTGCCAGAAAGAAATTGAGATAGCAGATATTACTGTAACCCAACATCAAAAGCTAATTTGCATGTCTGGCCACATGTCCTGTTCTGTAATTGCACTGCGGTGTGGAGTGTGTACAGTAGAACTGCCAGTCTGGTGACCTGAAAAGACACAACTCCATTTCAACCAGTTAACAGTCCCATCGCAAGTTCAGAGCTCCAATTTGGTATCGACATCCTCAATGTAAAGGGGAAGAAATTACTTGACAAATTTCCACACTTATTATTAATAACATTCCAATTCAAACACAGATTTGCTCATCACATTGCACAAACTTCCATTTCATGCACAACTCCCAGCTGTCCCAAACCAAGCCTGTCCCCCCTCCCTCTGTTCCATTCCTGCACAGCCTTGCCTTTGATCTAAATTTGGCCATAGTAGAAGTCTTGTACACAGTCATTTTCATATGGAGGCTTTGAACACATTGATGGAGGGCCGTTGCCGCTGCACTCACTTTTATCCTCTGAGCTCTTTCCCCTCGGAACCTGGCGAGCATATGGCAAACACCCCTCACCGGAGCTCCCTCTAACTGGGGGGACCTCCCACTCCTGATATCTCCTGCTCCCGGAGTCCTTCCAACACTCAATGTTTAGAGATGTTGGGAATTAGTTGTACTTGTGTAGCTGTGACTGGGACGCCATGTTCTTAATAGAATCAAGAGGCTTTTAAAGAAGCTGTGTATCAGCAAACCTGACAAATGATCAGCGTAACTTGATGTCACACAACTGTTCCCCCTTTTTAACCATGCTGTCTCACAGTGCAACATTAAATATCTCTTTTGTCCCTATTTTGGTCAAGGTTATGGGAGGCAGGTTGTTCTGTAAAATAACTTAAATTGTTTATTCATTTTCTGAGAGTGTGTTTTATCTAATGGGGAGAGCGGTTTGATATTGCCGAACTATTGCTTGTAATCGACATCAGGTAGAAGTTTTTCACTTGGAGATAAAATTGATTATTGTACATTTCTTGGTGAATTCAGCAAATACTTCCAAGCAGGAATAAATAAATAGAAATGTTTCTATCTAGGCAGTTATTATACTTTCTCCATTCTTGGGTGTGAAGATTGTATCCCCTTTCTTTGTAAGGGCTGTTACACTATGTTCATGAACAAAAATACATGTGTACCCCGGAAGGGATACAGCATTTATCCCATTACCATTTCTTAAATGTTTACAGCTATTGTCTTCCTCAGAGTACAAACACAAAGTCGTACATGTGAAAGTGCTGCCAGGCTTGTTATCATGCTTTTATCTTCAATACATTCTTTCCAGATTGTTCAGCTCAAGAAACTGGTAATTACCATAAATTATCACTTTCTCAAGCTCCACCACTATAGGGTTGCTATCTTTGACGTAATTATATCACTCCCAAGTTGTATAATCACTTAACAGCAGGAGCAGCCCTCCACTCACGGGAGATTTCACTATTTGAAATTCAAAGAAAAACGTCAGAATTAGTCCATCCTTTTCCCTTTGACCACAATTAAATGTTTGTAATTAGAAGACATGACGAAACCTGTTGTAGTCTGGCACTGAGAGTATTTATTGGAATATTTACTTTTAACTAAGCAACAATTTAAAACTTATCTTTGAAATGTCCTGCTGTGAGTTATAATATAGCCACTGTTGCGAATTCCACCAGTATCAAAGTTTGCATTGTTTGTTTAGTTCTATCTCTGTAATGGTTTACCTCCAAACTTTAGTCATACAATTAGAACATTTTAACATCATGGTAAGAAGTTATTTTATTCAGATTAAAGAAATCATGTTCAACCAACACATTTTTGTGTAAGTGAACATAAAGCTCCTAAATGAAACTCTAATGTAGCATCTATTCTTATAACCTAACCTTAGCCTGTGTCCAGGCTTAATTGAGGGTGTTTATATTTGAAACAGCACATCTATGTATGAGGAGACACATCAGGCTCTTTCTGTGCACCACAGACACAATTATCATTCCATCACATATTTCAGCTGACTATCATATTGTGGTGCGTTTCCCTCTTTGGTGTTGTTCCACGGCACCAGCTGTTGGGCTATTTATAACTGTGGAAGCTGATCTAAATAAGCTAGTAATTTGGCTACGATGCTTTGGAGCAAACATGCATCCGTCCATCCATCCATCCATCCATCCATCCATCCATCCATCCATCCATCCATCCATCCATCCATCCATCCATCCATCCATCCATCCATCCATCCATCCATCCATCCATCCATCCATCCATCCATCCATCCATCCATCCATCCATCCATCTATGCATCTATGCATTACCCTTTCTCCACTCCTCCTCTCGAGCCTCGCTCTCACTCTGTCTGCAGCGTCCCCAAGCGCACCAGGAGACAAGCGGGAGATAAAGGATAGACTTGACTTCATTGAATAATTGAAGGGGTTTTTACAAGTGAAACAGCTCGCTGTCTGACCCTATAAAGGCGCCACACGGGGCCATATCAGAAGTTAACAGAGATACACTCATGCATGTTCACACACATTCTCAGTAGGTGTCATTGGGTCAAAGGCAAAGCCTGAGAAAAGCCAGACAGTTTTTAATTTGCTGCAGCCTGCAGCATTACCCGCCGTCAGCAGCCGCCAACGCTATAAAGCTTCACCCTCCCAGTCTCAGTCTCAGAACAACCAAACTAAGCTACATCGTCAACAGACACTGGAGGAGTTGTATTTGTACAGTATGTTTCCCTTTAGCTCGAAGAACTAAATGCCCCCCCCCACCCCCTACTCATCATCACAGGAGAAGGAACAAACATGCCCGTAAGCGGGGTCCCTCTCTCCCGGGTGAACATCCCTTTACCCCATGCTAATGTTCAAGTTTCAAAGCTTGTAAACTTCATCTAATTATACACGAGTCGACAGAATCCCTCACCCAGATTTTTGGCAGGTTGCTGTGTTAATTTATGAAAAACAAATCTGAAATATGCAGATGTCTTTTGTTTGAAGCAGCTGTTTGGTCCTGTTGCCAGGTTTCAATCAGGCGGTCTCTGGGGATGCCTGGGTGTGCGATCTGTGGCCAAGGCCCTTCGTTTGATGTCTGACAGGGACAGAGGGACAGGGCTTAAGCAGGAGTGCTCATCCACAGCCAATCTGCAATTACTGGTGGGTGTGCTGTTTTCTTTTTTTTGTTGCAATGACGTAATAATGTAGTACATTTTGAGTAATTTATAAAAGTAACCAGAATAATGCACTCTCCTACACATGACCATAAAATAGACTAAAGCTTGTATATGCAAGCCAAAAAATGTTAAGGCTTTAATTTATTCAATTATAATAATAACGGCAACGTATGTTTCACATTTTGACCTTTTCATTCAAACTGCTCCTCCTTGTCGGCCCTCCCGTTTCTTCTTTTCTTGCATAATTAGAGGATCCAGCATGGCGGGTAACCACAAAATGCATTTCTGTGGAAAAAACAACAAAGTCAACTCTGTAATGCACTCTTAACATGAATTTTGATATATTTCATGAATTGAAAGATAGGTCTCAAGACTTCAGAAATGTGGAGACATTGTTTGAACCATAGGGATGCCCTGGCACATTTGCATCAGCCGCGTTTTGACAAATGCTGTCTGCCATATTTATTGCAAATTTATGGCGCTCATTAAGTGACAGGGAACACACAAAAATGTGAGCAATTATCATTTATCTTGATATATTATTTACTAGGGATCATTTTCCTGCTTGGTTGGGGACAGGGGTGGGAGAGACAGAGGAGGAGGAGGGGGAGGGTGGGTGGGGGGGGGTGGGTGGGGGGGGGGGGGGGGGGGGGGGGGACCACAGGGGTTTAGAGACAGCTGGCATGAGAGAGATATGGAAAGATTCAGGGAGGAGAGACGGAGGAGATAATGTCATAAGTTTGACATGATGCAGATTTTTGTTTTAAGTATTTGGTAAAGATGAGACTGGACATGTTTTTAGATATAAAATCAGAATAAATCTCCAATTGTGCCCTCACCAGAAAGTAGTCTCCTTAATCAACTAATGTGTTTAAGATCATAATCAAACTGAGATTGCATGCCCTCTGGGCTCCATTTTTTATCTGCAGTTTCCATACCTTTAATTATTTAAAATGCATTGTGTTAAGTCTAACCAGCTCAGTGTTGAATATATAGTGCGAGATATACCAATACTTAATGTGCAGGAAGGTTTATTGCTTTCATTTTGATAGAAGCTCAATAACAACCTACAGCTATGGATGTCACTAAACAGACTGATGTACTGTTGGGTGGAGTCGTCTCCGTTGGTTGACTTCACTTCTGAATCAGGTAGAAACACCATTCATTTAATAAAAGTTGTGTCTTTTTCTTTTACAATGTAAAAGCAATACTAGCTAGGAACTAATACTAATGCTACATTGTAAGCAGCACATGTTTTTAAATTTCTATTGATAGCAAAGGTTTTAATGATAACACACAGACCAGCAGGTAATATGTCTCTGATATATGTATTTATTTCAACATCTCAAACTCCACCTAATTTTCTCCACATATTGTTTGGGTTATTGTTGTCCGTCTTTCTTTCTATTCATTCCTCTCCTGGAAGGTCTAAGCAGTTACTACCAGCGTCTCCTTTTCAACCCTCTCCTGATTTTTTTCCCGTTTTTCTCCTTCTCCCTCCAAGTTTTCCCCCTTTTGTGGCACAGTGACAGATGCCTAATTGAATGATGAATGTCCCCTTATTATGCTCTAATTGAACTGCCGACTCATCGATTGGTCAGTGCTTGTGTGGTTGGGCTTATCTCATTGGTTGGATGGATGGTGCTGAAGGTTCAGGGGTGGGATGCTGGTTTGCTGGGTGTGAGTGAGAGTGGCTCCACTCTCCATCTGTCTGCTCCCACACAGACACCAACACACACTCTTACTTGTGTGATGAGCAACCTCGCCTCCATCACCCCAGTCTTTCTTCTCACCTTTTACACAAGGGACAGACAGAGTGCACGTGATCTTGTGAATCCTAATAAATTAAGCAAATACTGACAGTTGATGGACCAACTATTAATCTTTAGTTATTATAGTATTATCTGATTGTTGTTACTTTGTCCTTGGGATCACGTTCTTGTAATTTTGTCCAGCCTGTGACTTGACTCAACTCCCTCTCTCCGAGCACCTCCCCCTCTTGCCTTGCTTCCTCCAACCGAAGCAATCTCCCACATGCACTCAAACACACAATGCGTTTAATCTTACACACAAGCAAGGACACATACATTCGCTTACTCACACTGAAAAGTATGCAACCAATGTAAGAACACGCACAGACATGCATTAAATGCACAAACATACAGAAACACACTGGAGTGTCTTGGACCGGCCCTGACCTGACAAGTGGGCGATGAAGATTAATGCATCCTCTCTGAGTGACAGGCCGGGGAATTGAAGGCCAGAGGGCCTCGTTAATCAAGAGGCTGACAGGTGCCATTCAGACCCTCTGAACAACCACAGCTCCCACCACTCACCCACTGACACACACACACACACACACACACACACACACACACACACACACACACACACACACGCACACACACACACACACACACACACACACACATACACACACACACACACGCACACACGAGAGTATTAAGACAAAACATGAAGTCACACTGAAGCAAACCTACACACATTCCTCACTATCAGAACCCTAACTCTCTTTCCTCCTTTTCCTACTGCACCCACTTTTCCAGTTGAGTAGGCCAGTCTGGAGCACAGCCACACTAAGTCATGCACTGCCAGAATTGAAACTCATTTCTCAGAGCCACGTTGCCGGCATGACAATAAGAAAATCAATCGGGTGCTTGGCAGTACTACCCACTCTCTCTGACTATAGCTTTTTCTGTTCTCATTTGTTGTGGCCTTGGAGCTGAAGGGGCCCGAGAGGGGCTCAGCTTTATGATCATATATTAGAATTTACCAATAACAGCAAGTCCCAGGATCATTACTGACCAACCGTTGATGATTGATTCTCTCATTCTCCCTGAATTTCTTCTTGGATTCAGATCCAGACGAGAAGAAGACAGGATGTGTCAGAATTATGTTTGGTTTAGAACTGAATAAATGTGTGTTTCCATGCTTTCTCAATTTGACAACATGATGTAACATAATTGATGGCTCGTGTTGAATTTGAGTTTAGTAGGCCAGTGTGGAGTATAGCCACACTAGAAAATTAGAGAAAAATGTATTTTCTCATTGTGAATTAATTGCGAATTCGCAACACAGAGAGGAAAACTGGAATGAATTTAAAATCCCTTTCAAATACAATCCTCCTTCAGTAATATATATTTTTAAGACCTCAAATATGAATTTAACACATTGATGATTTATAAGTAGCTAGTGAAAAGAGGGCATCAGCTTCAGTCTTAATAATATTAAGTTGTAATAATGAATAGGCCCATTTCATTTTTTTTCGGAACCCACTTGTCAAACATAGACCTTATAATTGGCTGTATGTCTTTACCTGCCTCAGAATGCTCCTGCGTGAGCCTGCGTTAGTTTTTGGAATCTGCTTTTATTAGCTAATGGGACTTAATATTTCATGAGCTATAAATGGAAACACAGCTTGTAATTAGTACTGTGTCAGAGAAAGACTGGCATGTATCTTCATTAGGCGTCAGAGAAAGTCGTTTCATCTTCATTACAACCATTCCACATCATTTTTCACCCTCTTATTACGACTTTATTTTTCTTAACCGCCTGTCGTCTCATGCTTCTTATGCAGTGGGATGGCGGTAGACAACAACTGGGGCAGGAAGAAACATCATGGACCCTATTTACAGATGTTGAATAACCATCCTGTGAGGATGGTCTCATATCTCTTCTCAAAAACTAAAGGGAATGTTCAATCCCAAAGAAAAAACCAGAGATGAGGGAGGTATTAAGGAAATAGTTTTCAGAACATTCAGCAAATAAGCCTTTAATCGTGGCGATGCAGCCACGTAGTTAATGACAGACAAGACCATTGACCTTTGGCACTCTACTTATTATAATAGTATTTGAAATGTCAAGGCCCCGTGTAATAAACTATGGATTTGTCTGCAGATGGTGTTTTGACAAGAAAAATTACTCCGGGAAAAAAAAGCGACATTTCCATTGAATTTTTTTTCCTATATTTTTTGAAATATCAGTCTCATGATATATCTATTGCTATTAAATACTCAGCTGTAAGCTGTGCCTGTTTTAACCATTTCGTTTCAGCCACCTACCAAAATGTCTATTTTCCGGTGATCAGCTGCTCACATGTTGAAGAACTGAGATGACGATTTCCAGCAGAAGGCCTTAAGGGCACTCATCATTGTGAGGCAGCCATCCCTCTTTACCGTGGCGATTCATGAGGCCTCTATTTCCAGTTGTATTATCTTAATTGTCTTGGCAAGTATGTTCAGTGGTTATATTATCAATTTATGGCCTCTTTTGCCACCCCATTAATCCAGCTGTTAAAACACTGTAACCAGTGGCTCAAACTCTCCGTCAGAGGAAAATAAACCTGTCCCCGGATCCTCTGGAACTGTTGAAAAAAGATGCGTGCCATGAAAGAGGGAAGAGAGCTTCTATGTTTCTGCAGGTATCTTATCATTGCAAAGTCATCACTTGTAGCGTGAATGTTCATTCATTCATGACAAGTCAAAGTCTGTATTCCACACTTTATGCCTTGTGTAGAGGAGATCATTCGCCAATGATCATCTTTAAACAGAGAGCGGTTACAGTTTCTATAGACACCCACATGTTATTTTGTGAGTAAATAGTAATGTATACTTAAAAGACCAAGGAATAGCAAATAAAAGGATCTCGATCTAAAATTATTGTGTCGCACTAATTCGCCCTTTTCATTACAAACTTTACATAACACTTGTCAACCATGGCAATGCAACGGAGCCATTTTGCTCAAAGAACCTCTAAGAATTGCAACATTATGAAGCAGAGCAATGTGTGTCATAATTGGACATATTAAAGCTTTGAGTGTGTTGGACTTGATCCAACTATATTGGCCCTAAATGGAGGACGGTTTGGTCCACTACTGTATATTTTAAGACCTTGCTCTGTAAAGCGATGGCCTCTTATGGGTACAACGGTGAGACACACATACACAGTCCCAAGATGATGTCATATGCCACAGGTCAAAGGTCCGATTCCTGATCCAATTACAGCCCTGTCATATACTGCACATGATCCACATGGCTAGAGAGTCACCTGCTTTTTTACTGAGTTGCTCTTCCTCAGAGACTCATCCACTAATCAGTGCGTCAGCTGTAGGCTATGGAAAATCAAATTTAAAATGTTATTTTTACACAATAAGGTGATTTATTAATTACAAGAAAAAAATGATATTGAACCAATTATCTGTATTATATAGAAATTATATATATATGTGTGTATATATATATGTATGTATACATAAATTAAAACATTTTGAACTTCTTTTTCCCTTCAAATTAAATAACCAAAGTTAATGTTTTGGAGATACAAATGATTATACGTGAACATCAAACATGCAACAACCTTAATGTCGGTGCATGTGTGCGCGGGTCTGTGTGTACTATCTATTTTCCCTGAATATCTCTTTTCCAACTGCCTCGCATCTTCAGGCTGAAAACTGCACTATCAGTAATTGCCTGACCTTTTACGTTAGTGAGATAGTCTCATTAAGCCTGATGGATAATGATGGCGGCTCTCCATGCTACGTGAACCTCTGTGATAATGAAACAACAGAACAGCCCTGCTGCTCCACCGAGGGGTCATGGAAGAAGGCTGATAACCCAGAGAGAGCAGCTCGTTCCTGGCTAACGACAAGACCCAGAGCCCCCTGTAGTGTCACCCCCCTCCCATGGGTCCACATGGGAGATGGTGGTGTCAAGATAATGTACTGTTCTCATCTCTCGTTTTTACATTCCAGACTTTGATTTGAGACATTGATGTTCCTGTGTTTTGGAAATCTTGTCTTTGAGGAAGATGAATCACTACACCGGAAGTATTAATATACAAATTAAAGCAGAACACCGGTGCCATTTTGAATAGGAACTCATCTATTTATTTATTTTTAGTCTAGATACCATTTCCTCATGGCAAGGAAATTAGATTAACAAATTTGGTCAGGTTTTAATAATTCAGACTTAACAATATGAAATGTTGAGGACATAATGTTAGTTTATCCAAACAGCTTTAAGTTTTATCATATTGGGGACATGGATTTCATCCTTTGGTTGTCACATGATGGACATTATGATGTAATGAACACAGTGGTATAATAATAATATGACCAAACTCAACTATGAAATAACAGATGTAAGGGAAAAGAAAACTTAAATCAAGTAGATCCCTTACGAATTCAGCCAAGTTAAGCAAATTTATCCAACACTACATACTTGGAGGCATCATAAGATGTTAATTATCCTGTTCTAGTGAGTTTATACGATTAACAAAAGGGTACAATAGTATATTACATAAAATAATAGCTTCAATGAGCTTGTATAAGAAGTTTATAAATGTAATGTGAAAAATAAAAAATCATCAGAATTAGGCCTATTGAACTGAACGCAAATACAAACAAATAAAGAGAATATGTATATGTAAATTCATTCATTTATTGTTAGTGACTAGTTTTCTAATGAAGTAATGCCCTTAAGCTCACTCACTGCTGTCCTGAAACATTTGGACATCCAACAAGGTCAAGGGATCCACATTTAGATATTTATTTATTTATTTTGGATAAATAATTCATTTTTTGTTCAGTTAAAATGAAAACATTGATTAGTAATGCATTTTTCAGTTTTTACAGTGGGGTTTTTACATAGTCTGGAATCGGTTGGATGCCTATTGTAATCCCTCGTAAGAAACTACAAGCAAAAAAATAAAAAAACTTAACTTACAATTTAACTTACAAAAAAATATATTAGCATTAGTTTGTGATTTAATAATTCAATCATGAATGCAGGATTCAACATTGTTTTAAAATAAAGGATGGGATAAGTTGTATCACACATTTTTTTTCAACTAACCGTCCTGTAGACACTAATGATAAGCTTGAGTATTATTACTATGTAGTAACTGTGTAATAGTAGTATGTTGGGCCGGAGAGAGTTGGACGGATGGTTGAGGAGGTCGACAAGAGGACAGATGTCCCAGTAGTGGTGCTGAAGCCAGCAGGGGGTGCTGACACCCTGATAACCATGTTCTAACCCCTTTCCTCTCCTTCCACCTCTGATTGTGGCTCATGGTCCTCAGCTTCTCTGACTCTGATGATCTAAGGAGATTCATACTTTTTAGATGGAGCGAGTGTAAAGTACGATGTGTTCAGTGTTGACACAAAGCACAGGGCTAAATGTAGCAAGCACGAGCAAGACGTATAAGGTCAAACAATACTTCAGTATTGTCAGTAATTATTTATTTTTTACCTTTTAAACTGATATTTTTCCACCTTCGTAAAATTAAATAAAATGGGTAGATGAAGATAAATCTTGGAAATTCTTCTGTGTGTGTGGTTTCCTTTTTTAATTAGGCAGAAATTAAGCGAGTTCATTTTAATTACATGCTGTACTGGGTTGAGATACCAGGTCAGATATTCATTACAGAATTATTTCCTTAATTATGAAATAATAATTGTCTATCTCAAATGTCATAATTATTCAGCTTCAATTGCTCTTCCACCAACAATTCCTTAATTATTGTTGTAATGGTTATACAGTTGAATTATTTTAACCTGGGAGTCTTCATGATATCTAATATAATTCAACATTAAGTTAGTATAGCTTGTTATTCAATCTGTTTTTGTCGTTTATCATCACTATAAAAAATATTTAATACCACTTTGTAGTTAGAAAACAATAGTGGAGGATAACTATTTGTGATAAAATTCAAGAACTTATTGTCTTTAATTATTACAGACAAATACAACAAAACACATTTGCAGCTAAATGATCAAATACATGTACATCGAATGGTGTAATTCCTAAAAAACACACATATCCTAAACTTTTTTTTGATAAATATCACTTCAAAGCGAAGTGATATTTCTTCACGGAGAATACAAATCAATCTTGTCAATCTGCAGTAATTATCACCTTTGGATTACATTAACACAGTGTTTATTATTTTATTGTTGGGAGAATCTCATGACAGATCGGTTTTACCTTTTATTCGCCCACATAATAAATTTGAAGTTTGATTTGTTGCAGTATTTTAAAGAACCAATAATCATAATGAGTATGAAGAAAAACGTGTAGTATTTTTAAAAATTGTTAACTCCCGTTGATGATGAGTGTATTGTATACGTTGGAACTTAAAAAATTACTGTTAATTTGGGCTTATTTGGGGAAGTAAACTCCGAGGTCATTGATATATTAGAAGACTTGCATTTGTTTTGATAAGAGAAATTTCCTCAATCACTTTTAGTTTTATTATGATGAACTCATCTGAGTTCCGCTGAGACGTTTGTTGAGCGTGCAATATTAGCTTCATTACGTCACAGATACAACGAGTGTTAATTTTTAAGAATATATTGAAAATACTTTTCCAATTTAGTGACCTTTCACTACAAATTTCGGTGTACTTTCCTTTTACCAGGATCATATCTAATCCTTGGAGTGAGATTTGCTCAGGGGTGTGCTAATGCGGCATCATAGCAGCGTGAGCTCTGCTGGAAGGCACTGGGCTGCACACTGAGTGCTGTGTGTTACGTGCCAGCTGTTGGAGTGGGTGGGTGGACTGAGCTCGAGTCGAGCCAAACCAGGCAGGCTGGAGTGGATCAGCTCGGTGATACTGCAACCCCTGGGGCCTCACACCCCAGGGAGGGGTCACAAGTTCAACTCCCTCTTCTGCTGGTCGCACAGGAATCCTGGCCTCCCCTTTGTGTGTGTGTGGGTGTGTGTGTGTTTGCGTGTGTCAAAAAAGAGTGGGAATTTAACAAGGTAGCCATGAAGAAAAAAAACATTCTGAGATATCGAAAACCAACCACCAGCCATGTATTGGATTACCACAACAATTTATTTTACACACGATTGAAGACGAAATTGTGTAATGCTCAATCTTTTTCTTTTTTAAATTTTAGTTGAAAACATTTGCCTTGAACCTCTGAGTTTCCGGTCCTGTGTGCGTTTCACATCGTCTCCAATCTGTTTCAACATAGCTGATATGTACATCATCACTCTGTTGAAATAACTGCATTACAAATACCCTCTGGTTCCCCTTGGAGGACAGCATGTAAAACATATCAGGACCTCTGTATGTGTATTCAATCTCTCCTGGGGTGAATGCAGCGCTGGAAATTCATTGAGGTGGGCCTCAAACCTTTTCAAACGGACTGATTGACCAACGCACAAGGTTGGGTTCAAGGTTGTCATCTTTCGTAGTTTTTCTCTTACACTGCCGCTGTCTGATTTTCACATGGAGGTGTGAAAAGGAGATACAGAGTGGGTAGTCCCGGCGATATGAGACATTTTTACATAGAGATCCTGTCATAACACAGCAGCAAATACTCAGTTGTCTGTTTGTGAACAAACCAATTGCAGCGTAAGAAGGCCCCTGTGTGTGATTTTAGGTAGCATGTCGGTCTTCCACAAGTGTCGTTCAGTGTGGCCTTTTACATTTGCATGGGGCAGTGCTTTGCAAATGGAAGCAGTGAGTTTTTGTTTTGTGTGTGGATTATAAGCAGCCTCAGGACTGGGAATCTCTTTGGAGATACTTTTCATGTATTTTCTGACAACAGTACTTCAGTGCACAAGCATACGATCCCTTCTTCTCATTGAATTAAATTTCAAAAAAGAAATAAAAGGGGACCACTAACACATTCGCTTCTGTTAGGGGAGGACTGAGGAAAAAAAAAATGCTACTGCCACAATGTCTCACTGACTTAAAAATATGTGTGAACATAAAAATAAAACAAGTACTTACCTCTCCTGTGAGGAACTCAAAAGGGAGGGGTTAGTGAATAAAACTATATATATGGTAGATACCAACAAAGCAGAAATAAGAAAGGGCGTCGGACACGACTTCCAAAGGAAACAAAGAAGAAGCTAAGCTGAAGTTAACAGTCAGGTTAAAAAATAAAGAAGCTAAATTGAACACATTTTGTGTAATAGTAAGTGGACCGGTTACATGAACAGTTGATTTGACAGATCAAGAAGTGACATGAGAAGTCCTGGTTGAGGTTCATTTGAGATGGTTCAGTCTTAAGTTCAGTCTTAAACACCAGCGACCTTCTTATACTGCTTTATTTCAGTTTTTAATGAATATTTCCCTTTTTCTACGATTTTATTCAAACTTTCCTGCACGTGTTTTTTTTTATACTGAGTTCTGGACATTTGATGAATTTCGAGTAAGTTTTAAAGATGAAGTTAACACGAATGCATGGTTGACAATCTAATCCTCTGCTAAGGAGGATATCTTGCTCTCACAATTATCAAATGGTCAAAAGGACACAACCTGCCTCGCTGGCTTCTTTTCGACAGTGGCAGATCAGTGACCACCATTCCACCTTAGTAACCTTAATACTGAATGGTGTGGTGCAATGAAGGTACACTGTCCTGTCTGAAACAGGCTGCTTAAAAAGGGGTGCTGTAACTTGACAGAAAACAAAGGGGGCTTGCATTTCAGGACACTTGATGAATAATCCATCAAGTGAGGGTATAGGTTTGTCTCTGTCACCTCCTGATGAGCTGACAATGACGGATTCCAGTCCACAACTGGTCAACCTTTTCTCATATACATAAAAAGTGGGATACCTTGGTTTTTGTCAGCGGTCGGGTCAGATAATCCTAAAAAAAAGATAATCAACCAGTAGGAGTTTGTGATTTATGTTTCCGCGGACCAACTGTTTTTGGAAAAATGTATTTCTTTTCACCACGTTTGTTCTTTATCTTATAAAAGCAGCGTTTAAATTCAAATGTGAACGTTTTTCATGATTGATAACATAAGTTGTTATCAAACTCTGATTTTCTATGGTTTGGTAAATACCGGATAACAAACTTTGATAAATCTTTTCCAAAAGTATGAGACTTCTCCTCATACCGGCAGTTTTAGTGTCCTTGTATTAGTAGTCGTTTTCGAGTCTTGTAACGTTATGGACCACTGCAGGGACCAGACAGCTCCGGCTATCCATTACTCACAACCGCTTAAAGGAAGGAGCATGCTTACCAGAGGCACCTCTCCAGTGATAGATATCCACAATACTTCACCGGCCAGGCCTTGGCAAATAGAATACCCTGCTGTGCTAAAGAAAACAATGTGTTTCTGAGGAGCAAAACATTATCCATCACCGGGTCCGTTAGGAGCCAGAAATGGGAGCGAAGGAGGAAAGACAGGAGGCCAAAGAGTAGAGCGGGGGGTGATGGGGTTACCTGGTTTTCACATCACAGAGGTTTTGGGGGGTGCAGAGCATCTCAAAGCCCCACGAGCCGTAGGTCTGGAACTGAAAGGACAGAACCGTTCAAAAGCTTCTCCTGTTGGCGAAACTCTAGCCAAGTTCAGTTACTGCCACGTCAGGGCCAGCTTTAATCCATCATCGGCTGTGGCTGAGGTGAGAGGAGGCATTCTGGGAGATTAATTGTGGTCTTGAATTCAAGGCCTGATGTAAACAACAAAGTACTCTAACTCAGTGTGATTAGTATGTGGCGCGGGGATTGTGGGTGTTTTTGTGGAGTGCTGATAAGCTAAAGGCTGAAGGTTTTTAATTCAAACGTGGGCGAAATATGGCCCCAGGGCAGTAAGTGGCCTGCAGACCATCTCAATCTTACTAGCAGCCTCCTCAAAGAATAATAAAACAACTACCAAAAAATCATTATGTTGATAAATCATGAGTTGAGTGACTACGATGAGTTTGTATTCAATATTATTCCAGCAGAAACCGGGCTAGACTAAATGATATTTTTGTCTTTTTTGATTAGGTTTTGATTAGGAGTTCTCAGTGTTATAAATTCTGGAAACTCTACTGGGACCATTCATTCACCTCAAGCGATGTGGCGTTGAGGAGGTTGTTATGCTAGTGGAGAGGAAGCGGTGAACAATTGCAGATCCGTTCTTGGGTGTAATGAAGCGGTAGACTGTCCCTCAAAGAGAACTTGATGTATTGAATGTTTAATGTCACGTTCTGAATACGTCTCACTTCAAGACCCAATCATCTCTTGTCACCTTCATATTTGACACAGGGAATAAGACGACTACAATCAGATTATGTCAAAATAGAGTAATAGATTGTGAGTATTTATGTTTTCAGTACAATGGCAAAAGGTATTTGACGAACAAACATACTAACTACAGTACGCCACAAACTTGTCATCAGACTAAAGAGAAGGAAAAGCTCTGAAATGTGAGGCGGAATGTTTACAAAGCAACCAACCGTCAGTTTGGCCATCTGGGAAAAATGCAACTCAACCCTGCACAAATTAAAAAATACATGGAGTTATTTAATCCTATATCTTCATGAGGAAATAGCTTTTAAACATGATCAAACTACCTGTGTCAATATTTTTTTATTTACAACATACCTACCCAGCACCTTATTACATTCCAGCCCTGATATAGATTTTATACTCCCTTTTTTAAGATGAATTGATGAATAAGTAATGATATAAACCAATGGTGCGCCCGCCCCTCTATTAACATTGAAAAAACCCAGTTGCTAAAATAGAAGCTGCTCTCTAAGTGTTCATTTTTTTCTCTCTAAGTTTATAACACCATTTCCTGAATTTTTTTTTTTTCTCTGCTGAAAAATTCTTTTCCCATGGTGAGCATTAAGTGGAAGGTGGGAAAACCCCGTTTCAATACGTTCCTGAATAAGAAGTAGGATCTCATGCTTACTACTGATGCAGTTCAATTCTTAGGATACGGTAAATTATGTTACTATACGAATATCCATTATTATCATGCCAGCAACCATTGTTTCAGAGCAGATGTCAGGCTAGATTATATTGTGAACATCACAAGGACAAAACTTTCAGCCTCTGACATCTAATGATTAAAGCCTCCTCAGCCGACAGTGCACTAGAATTATTTATATTATTCATTATCTCCCTCACCTAAAGACCTTGATATGGACGGCAGTACCATTCCTGTCTCCCCACGTTTGCCCTGAACGACCTCCCCTCTCATTTCCTGAGGGAGCCCCCCCACCTAAAACATTATGCTGAGTTTTCTGTACACCGACCTGTGGGGACAGGCAAAGACACCTCAGTCATTACCCATGATAACTAATCTATTAATGTTGAATGATGGCCTCATTAAAAGGTTCAAATATAAGTCTAAGCTTATGTGTTAATGACATGTTAATGCTTCTGTCAATTATAAGCTTGGGTAATGACACCTGCAATGAGATGATATTGCTGGTTGAAGTCAAACTTGTAATCCCATCTCCAGAGAGGTTAAGTGGAGCGTTGATCCTCGGGTGGTGTATTGAAGATAAATGTTATTCTCCCTTTGAGAGAATTACGCTCATTTAATAGTTTGTGAAGGATGAAAACGTAAAGTAAAGCTCCAAAAAAACAGCAGGCCATATATCAGCAATCCATGTAGGATTGAGGGTTATGGAATTGTCGGTATATATGGATGTGGATTCAAACATGGCACCGGTATTTGCCTGCATGGATACACCTCGTTTTGAGGGCATAACCCTTTAGATGCCTTCAATAATGTGTCACATCCTAAAAAGTTGCAGATTTGATGGAAATCATCATCGATGCCATCGCATATGCCGCCACAGATCCTTCGTGTTAACCCAAGAACTCAAATACTATTTCATGGACTATTTAGCAATAGACTTTAGGGCTTGATCGATTTTGGGAAAGGTCGTTCCTAAATGACCAATAATAGGGGGAGCTTTATAATAATAATAATAATAATACATTTAATTTATAATGCACTTTACATTTGGATCAAATCTCAAATTGCTAAATATATATATATATTACATATATATATTATTATATATATAAATATATATATATTATAGCCATCATAGCGATTATTTCTCAACTTTTGGTTTGATAACGCTCAAATTTAGTACATATGAAGAGTTCTACCTTTGTTATATTTTACTCTAATAGTTCATATTGCACTCACTAGGGGGAGGTTTTATTTTAATTTTTTTTACAAACAATTAAACTGTTTTTTTGGACATAACTTCTTAACTGTTGGTCCAATTAAATCCAAATGTGGTACATCTGAATCAATGAGAGGATAGCTGACCTGTATTTGTCATATTTATCTGATAGTTCATATTTTACACACTAGGGGGAGCTTCTTTTTTTTTTTTTTACAAAAAACACAGTTTTTCTTACATATAATTATATAATATAATAATATATAATAATATAATAATATATAATTTCATATTTAATTTGAAATGTTAAATTAGGGGGATAACTCTGGATAACAACAATGCAAGGGATTGGGGCTTTTTCAGAGATATACCCTTGCTGTCAGGGACAACAGCATAGGCCTAGTTTGAACTTGAAATATGTGTTTTGTGGAAATCTGTATTATTAACCTCAATGTTGATTCACAACAGTTTGTACAAATTGTGCCTTCACCAGGCAGAGAGTAGGGCATGTTATTACGTGAAACAAACCTTGACCCACACTAATGTCTTAAAGATTGAATTCTCTTTCATGGGTTGAGGCCATTCTTTAGCGGCTACACATTAATATCCGTTTAATTATCTAAGAAAACAAGTCTTGGATGGTCACAACATACACAGTTTCACCCACAGGTGATACCTGAGAGCAGTCATATTACTTACTATATCTAAGAACAAGTCATTTGAAATAATTCCGTAGGTGTTTTTTCTTTGAATAATAATCTAATCGTCTGTCAGTGTTGAGTCGATGTCTGTTCTTGCCCATGACGCAAACTGAGACAACTGTGACACATATTAAACGGACTCAGCCGACTATAAACAAGTAAAGAAGACTGGAGGTAGTTTACTCCCAGGGTTCTATGCAGATGTTACTGGAATGGTTATTGGATTTGTTTTAGGTTTATGTTTAATCCTATCTGTAAAGGTATGGAACCATCCTGAGCCTCCCTGTTGCAGGCCTGTCTCCATGTCATATGGTGTTCATGTCATCAGCCTGTGCCAGCTGTGCGATCAGTGGGATTGATCTGTGTGCAGCAGGACCATATTAATCAACCCCCACCGCATTCTCTTTTTCTATGTCAAATCTTTCTCCCTTTTTTCACTCCATCCTTTCCCCTTCTCCTCTTTCTGTCTCCATCGCTCTATTTTTCTCCCGCTCATACTCTGTCTGTCTCTTGTCCCCTTTTTCCTGGCCAGGCAGACCATCTCAATGTGAAATCATGGTTAATGCACCATGACAATCTGACACAACGCACAGTCCAGGCCCTGCTCCATCTGGTTTCAATTTAATTTGGTCAGAGAGGTGTGTGTGTGTGTTGGTGGTGGGGGTGGTGGGTTGAAAGGATGGAGTACTGGGTGCTTGTTGGAGAGGGTACGGGACAAGATGAAAGCTTGGCATGTTTTTCTCCACCAAATCGCCTTACCATCCTTCATTCTTCTGAAAATAACCCTCTCCCCTGATCATATGTATCACTCCCCCAAAAGTATCAAATGGTAGCTGTTTGATCAAAGGTCTCCAAAAATATGTTAAAGATCGGTAAGACAACAGGTCATGGATTGGCTCATTAAGACCATTAGAAAGAAGTGTGTGTGTTGGTGTGCGTGTTTGTGTGTATGGTTGGGCGGTGTTGGCGGATCAGACCATGCTGGTTATCGGGGAGGGGGTTTATTCCCAGTGTAAAGAGTTAATGGGGACATCTTCTTGCAGTTTGCTCTCATCTGAGCGAGATGGAAGAAATGAGACCATTACTAAACGGTGAACCTGTTAGGAGCAATTTTCCTAATTATGGGGATGAAGCAATGTGTCAGTTGCCACGGCAGTCGTGTCAGCCCATTGGGTTGTGGAGACGAAAAGTGTTAACTCTTCAATGTGACTAACAGGCCTCGCTTAGGCCGAGGCTTAATGACTTAATGGAAGTAATGATCTAAGGAAAGCCATATGTGTTAATGTTGAAAGGGCCACAGTGGTGGCATCGATGCAAAAGAATACTGCATGATGGGTTACCTGTCCTCTCACAGCGTGGATGGTGCATGAGAACCAAATCTAAAATAGCCCACTGTCTACTCGGATAGTTTAAATAGATGAAAAATTCTAAATTGTTTTGTTCCTTTTAGAATTTCATGTTCAGCCTGTTGGAGCATGACATTAAAAAGAAAGGAATAAATATCGTAAAAATGTGTATTATGTGAAACCTGGAAGGCGGTTTGATTAGATATGATGGTTATAAAGGCACATTTGTTTGACTTCATCATTTTTAGGTATATTTAGTTGATCAGTGAAGTCTTCCTACACAAGACAAGGGACTGTTCAACAGCAGCACCATTTTTATTCATTCCATAACTAAGAGATTAATGACATTAAGGTTAAGGTAAAATGATTGGCTATGTATTTGGTTTGGTTTTTGATTGCAGATCTACAACTGAACACACAAGCCGTTCTCCTACATACGAGCTGGGTTAGGATTGGGAACCTCCATATATCAGCTGCTGGACAAGACAGGATGGGATGGATGAAACAATTTTCAAGTAAGTGTAATTATTTCTCTGTCAAGGGATGCTAATACCTGATGACCATAGTGAGTCAAGAAGCACTTTGAATTTTGATCCAAATGTATAGTGCGTTATAAATTCAATGTATTATTATTATTATTATAAGAAGAAGGGCACTGTTGTGTTTTTTTTCTCGTTTTTCGTTTTTTTCCGAACTCCTCATCTGCACCTGCACCATCTGCACACACATAAATCTTACCCACACACTTTCTGACTAGTTCTAATTTTTAGCTTTCAGGTCATGTCTCTTTCCCACTATCTCATAAATTACCTGGTGACCTGTTTTTACATTATTTTATAACGAGTAATAGCGTTAGGTCTTTATAGTACAATAAAAGTCAGGTGGTGGAGGTTGACTATATGGAAACATCCCTAATCACTCTCTCCTGCATAATGTTAAATCATTTGTTTGTATTCATGGTTTCCAGAAAAACAATATCTAAAATGAGCCTGTTCCTACTAAACAATCATTTCTCAAGGCAAAGATCCAGAGGATAAAGCAAGTACAGTGTATTCATAGTTGTGCTATAATGAAGTCTTTAGGATTTAGGAGCCACATCTCTCTCCTACCAACTGAACCTTAAACTAGATTTCAGCCTTCAGTATTTCAAGTATGGTTGATTTAGACCTTAATAAATATATAACGATTTTTTGATTTGTGATCGCTGTGATTAAATGACATAATGAAATAAAGTCTTCTCAGTAAAACATGACGTTTCATATCTAAAGTGTCTATATGTCTGTTTGATGACTGTATCCAAACTCTAAGTATGGATTCAATCTCTGTTTTACTCCATTCACTAGTTTGGTTTACATTTTTGATCCTGAAATCCCCCTAAATATCGGGCTTGCCAACTACAGTAGTCAAGGCAACTTTATTTATAAAACAAATATCAGCAACAGGACAATTCAAAGTACTTTACACAAACAATCAAGAACATTGCGACAACGTGCAAATGGAAATTAAGACAGAGTTAAAACAAATCCAAATATTTGGTGCATAAAAACTGAACGCTGGTTCTCCATGTTTACTTCTGACTCTGGGTACACTGAGCAGACCTGATCCAGATGACCTGAGAGGTCTGGATGGTTCATAACAAAGCACATGATCAGAAATGTATTTCGGTCTGAACATGTATTAAACTGTTTAGTGATTTGTAAACCAGCAGCGGGATTTTGAAATCAATTATTTTAGAGACAGGAAGCCAGTATAAAGACCTCAGAATTGGACCAATATGATCTGCTTTTTTCTCTTAGTGAGGACTCTAGCAGATGTTCTGAATCAGCTGCAGCTGTCTGATCGATTTCTTAGGAAGACCAGTAAAGACGTCAACAAGAACGGAAGATGTTAATTTAAACAGGTCCGTACACATACACAATGCCGACCAGCAATACCTCCATTGTAATCATTCATAATAAATGCGATTAAAATTGGTAAATTATTCATTCTGATAAAACTCTGAAGAAAACAAAAATCAGAATCTGCCAAAATCGGTATCGGCTGGTCAGACTTTAAAAAATCTGTGCGATCTGTGATCGGCCAAGAAAATTGCAATTGGTGCACCAATAATATTTAGGGTACCCCACTGTATAAGTTCAACATTCTGCTTGACTGTCTTTCTCATCAAGATTGAGATTCTCCAGACCTGCTAACCATGCTAACAAAGGTAGAAGGCCTCCCACCATGCAGCTGCAGCAACAGCACCTTCTCTCCTTATGGAGGTCGGGAATGCAAGCATGTCTCTCTCCATCCCCGTGAAATAAGATGGAATAGACCATTGAGATTGGGATTAAGAGAGGGAGAAAGGGCAGGAGTCCTTCCTCATCTATCACTCTTCATGCAGGGTCTGCCTTCTCACCCCAGGCCAGATTTACACACTGCCTGTCTTGCATGACTGTCTTAATAGACTGCCCTTCACCATCAGCCAATGAAAGTGAAGGGATCCGACAACTCACCAAAAGAAATTAGTTTCCGTCATCTCTCATTTATGATGCGTTTAACTAGAAGGCCCTATAGAGAGGAGACGGATCTGTATATTTCAGTTCTGCCCATTTCGCCCAGTCATAGGCAAATACACGGAGCCATTTTCATCAAAGGTTATCGGCTCAATAAACCCTGTTGACCTCAGCCAATCATAAAACAGTCAATGCAGGAGAGCGCAGATTGATTAAGTTCATAACTCGATTTGAGCTGAGTGGAACCCGGACAATAAAAATTGGAATTAGTATAAATCCAATGTGAAGACATAATCCAAAGAAAATCAAATGTAAAGTAGATGTTTTCAATGGCTCATTGCTTCGCTTTCAAAAGGGACCAATTGAGTCGGATCCAATCCATATGTTATCAGCATAGCCCCCTTCTCACCTAAGCTTGAGCTCTAGCTACCATAACGTATTTAATTAAAGAGGTCAGGAGTTGATGGCTCTAATTCTGTGTAGAAAGTCTTATTTAAGAATTTTAGATAGACTTGCTTAATGCCTTTGAACAAAACCAGAGTAATCCGATAAGAGGCAGGCACCTACGAACAGAAAGAAGGAAGTTCTGATTAAAATTACATCATAAGTTTTTTTCAAAGCAATGTGAGGCCCGAAAAACAGTTTTTATCAGCCATAACATTAAAACCTTCTTAACCTGCCTTCTGCTTTATAGGTCCCCTTATGGCCCCAAACCAGTTCTATAATGCTCCATGTGTTCCGACATCTTCCTGTATGAACTGTCAATAGCTTTTACAGCAATATATATGCGAGTAGTTCTTCTATGAGATCAATAACATGGGATGGCCTTTGCTCTCCATTGGCATCAATGAGGCTGTCGCTGGTTCATCCTGTGTCCTTCTTTAAAGCACTTTGTTTGGTACTAACAACTGCAGACCGGGTACACCCAACCAAATACCTGCAGTTCTGGAGATGCTTTGACCCTGCTGTTTCACAATCATCTCCGTTTCCTGGTTCTAACACATCGTCTTTGAGGTCAGAATATTCACTGGCTTCCTAATATATCCCATCTACTGACAAGTGCTGTTGTTACAAAATAATGATTGTTCACCGGCGGTCAGCGGTTATAGTGTTATGGCCGGTTAAGTTATTGTCTTTGTTTAAAAAATGCTTTGCTCTCTTATTGTTACTGCCCTCAGAGTTCTAAACATGTTAAAAAAAAATGTTATTGCACGTATCTGTAGTTCAATCAAATTCCATACTAGTAACGTCTCTGTCTCACGTCATCATTCCCTGTAGTCATTATTAAAGCAGGAAAATCACATCAAAAAACTTGAAATACATTTTTCTTTAAACCTTTAAGATTGACCAGTGTTCCTCTTGGCAAAAGTATTAAGAAAAGAAAACCAGCTGACCTATGATAGCACATTGAAGGCAGCTTAGTGGGCTTGTACCATTTACCCACACTGATGGTGCCATCATCCAACCAGACAGATGGCTGGTGGCTTGAACAGCTTTCTGGTGTTTAATTACGATCATAATCAAGGGAAATAAAGATCAATTAAAGCACGAGTGAAACTAATGAAATGCGAGCACCATGAGCAGCCACACAGTCATCCAAAATGTTTCTCATAATAAATGAAGAGGGAGACCTGGTGTCTCACTAGGTTGACTGAATCTGCAGTTGATGGCATTTGGAATAGAGTAGCGGTGGAAGCCACTGTATTCCAATTTTATATTACAGCATTCAAACATGAATAGACGTCCATTTGCTTCATTCATAAGCTGATATAAAACAATAACAAATTCATGGCTTTTCAAATGTGTTGTATTTTTTTTTAAGTTTGTTATTAGCAGCATATTTAACGGGTAAAACACAGAAAAGAGTATCATTTAGCTATTTTGCATAGATTTTAATGACAGCAAGCCAACATAATGGCTTGTCGCTTCCTGTTAAATATTCTAGAAAGGTTTTAAAATTCCCAGCTTCCTCGCTTTTGAAGGAAGTTACTGTATAGTCAGGTCAGCATGTGGCTCCTGGCTACGGTTCAAATGCCTTTCACTCTGTGTCGTACTGCAAGACTGCACAGCCCATCTGAGCGAGATGAAGGAGGAGGAAGAGTGAGGAAAGGAAAGGAGAGGAGAGGATGAGGGAGTGAGAAGGGGTGATGAAAATGAGACATGCAGTGGGGAGAAGAGGGGGGCCCAAGAAGACAGATGCCACCACTGTGGCCTTGGTATTGTTGGATATTAATAGCCCAGAGCCACATTGTGCCAACCTTATTGGAAACGTGAGCCCTGCCATG
The DNA here is from genome assembly GCA_037951165.1 of Lophius americanus. NCBI lineage: Eukaryota > Metazoa > Chordata > Actinopteri > Lophiiformes > Lophiidae > Lophius > Lophius americanus. The sequence continues at coordinate 8,375,870 of JBBDHG010000019.1, read as the reverse complement.
CTGTGCCTCCATCCCATGCTAGCATCAAAATGAAATGGCTATGGGTGTAAAAAAAAATGGAACTGGTCAAGGGAGATTTCCTGACCACCGAGTGCAAGTAAAATAAAAAACAGCTTTTACAGCGGTGTGAAGAGAAGTATTTATTAATCAGTTCAGTAGGGGGTGCACTGTTAAGTTGTAATACTTAATGAAAAGCATTAAAATAAATCACATATAGCCACGCCACAGTAGCATTTGATCCGTAGATGCTACCTTATTTCAAATGAATGAGTAATTCAGCATCTGCCCATATGGGATAACTATGTTAAGAGTAAATGGAGGTCAAAACACTCCATACATAAATACGGCAGATTGGATTTCCCATTATTCCATTTTGTCAGTGCAGCTTTTGACTTTTGCAGATGGTGCACATCTCCACTGTACAATAAAACTCAGTGTATGTGCCACGAGGTAAAAACAAGCCTCTCAGTGATACTGTCGGCGGCTGTGGCACCCTTTGCAATGATGAATGGCTTAACAATATTACCCACAAAATTGGGTAATTAGTGATGTTTCCTTTAAAGTCCTTTAATGTTTTCTAAGCACACAGCGCTCCAGTTCAGAGCAGTAATGGCATCATTTATCTTTTCAGAGACTGCAGACATGCTGCTGCTGATTGAATCACGCTGGAGAGAAACCAAGTCTTCTGTGATACAAGATCAGTGGAGGTATGTTTCATTGTTGCGTCCATTAAGCTCTGAAAACTGTATACACTGAGCAAAACACTGACATATGGCGCACACTGTAGGTTTTGTGCACTGAAGCCATATGCTGCTACCACCACAACCAACACACCTCAAAATGCTGTGTGACTGCAGGCTCTTTATGTTCCATGACCGAGCCCGGGTGGGACGCTCCAAAACAACATTTGGACCTTTAGCATTTCTTTTTTGCATAATGAGCAAAGGTGACAATGTGACCTGAGGATAAATGCCCAAAATGCCAGTTTGTGGCTGCTCAGTGAATGGTTACTTGGTTACTTGGTTATTTAGTTATTTGATTATTTGGTTATTTGGTTATTTGGTTATTTTTTTATTTGGTTATTTGAATTTGACAAATAACCAAATAAAAAATTTGGTTATTATTTTTTCTGATTTTTAAAAATCAGAACAATGTAATAACCTGTAACTGTAATATTTCAGAATACTGAATAATATTGCCAAAAAACAGTTTTAAAAATCCGCCACAGATCTGGTGTTTTCTGAGAAGCTGACTGAACAGATAAAACGACCCAGCATGCTTTCTGTAGCTTCTGCTGTACTGAATAAAATGTTGATATGGAACTCTTTATTGTTTCTTATTCATCTCAGTGTGTTATAAAACCCCGTTTACATTCTGACATGGCACTCCTCTGATGGCCCTCAAAGGTCCTCTTACAGCAGTGCAGTATAACATATCAGCCCTGCGCCGTTATCCCCAGTACCCCTGAATAATTCAACCATGCACCACTGTCCCTCAGACACTGTTTGGAAAATGCCGTAATGAAAAAGCTATAAAATGCTTCGCCAGTCTTTGCTGCTGAAAAACAAACAAACCTGGACTCGCTCTTAAATAAGAGATACCTCAGAAGATAGCTTTCTGGGTGTATTTTCCCACATATTTCCTGTAAATGGGAGGGTGTACAAAAACCACAACGAGGCAAAAAAGACTTCAAAAGGATGAACTGCATATTTTTCCCCCATTAGATATTTCTAATGTTTCTTCTGAGGTGTGATGTTCAGCCGAGCGTCCTCTGGAAGAACAAAGAAAAGGAATGCAGCGGAGTCTCTTCCCCCTTGATCCTCCAGCAATCTTCAAGGTGTGAACATGAAACTGCTCAGGGAGGAATTATCTAGACGATGGAAAGATTGGCAGAAGTTCAGAGGAAGCTTTGTAAAGGAAACCAGATTTGTTCAGGGGTCTGTGATCAGTTTGTTTTTCCAGTTCCGTGGGGTCTATGCGAGGCTGTCTTGTAATTGTCCTGATGTTTCAGCTAATTTCGCAGAGAGTGAGCGAAGGAAAAAGAGAAGGGAGGAAGATAAATTCGCAGTTTTAAGGAGTCCCACCCTTAGACTTTAATATTTTTGTTGATGTCATTTTTGGAGCATTTAGGGACTGCGTTACCGCAAAAAATCATTTTAGTGTTATTACAGGGTTTTAATGGATAAGCCCTCCTTATTTTTACACCATTTCTTTTTTTAGCGCTCCAAATTCAGTCATAAAATCTATCCAATTTATCATTTCATGAGGAAAGAAAGAAATAATAATTCAAATGAATGTGCAGAAATCATTTAATAAAAGCTTTATTTGTCATAAGGAACTATTTTCGTTCCACACTGTGGGTCAAACTTGACCCAGCAGACAAAAAATGAGCTCCTCCTGTCAGAACCCAGACTGCCCTTTGAAGCTCGTCCAAGAAGAGCGGCACTCTACAGTGTCGCAAAACTCTTCAAGGTCTTCCTTCTAATGTTTCCTTTGATAAACTCCGGCCGGATTAGGGTACACAATGTGAAACCCAATGAGGTGTGCTAGCAGGTCCTGTTCACAGACACGGCTCCACTTCCTGAGTCAAGATGACGTGCAGTCATTCATGCGAGAAGAACATAGCTCGCAACAAAAGTACAAATACATACGACGACTCTACTTTCTTTAATGATGTCATGCACAGCAAAGTCATTCCAAATATGTTGTGTTTCCAATTATTCCAGTCTAGGTGCTTTGATATTATTAGTTTACTATGAGATAATTAATGCTGTTAAAAGCACTTATCAGTAAGTTACTTTTTTTTAATTAACTCTTGTTAAATTCTTTTTAAAATTTGATCTTTGTTAGTTGTCATAGATTAAAAACCGATATATTCATGATAAAAAAAAGAAGATGTATTGCCTAAATGAACAGATTTTATGGCAGCATCACGACAGTCCAAGGAACCTGGCTCAGCCAATCTAGACAGGATTTCCATGGGTCCATTTCAATTGTTTTTTCTAAAATTCTCACTGCCTGTAGCTCTCCATTGAAAGTCAAGTCATCAAGGTTCTGCAAAGATGGGGGCGATTGCAAACATACCTATATGGTTTAGGCTTGGTTTTGCTTGGGAAAAAGAAAAATGCTATATTTTGAGAGGATGAACATTTATTGTCACAAAAAATGTGCAACATAGTGAAATTAGTTCTTTGCATCTGACCCATGCCCCAGGAGCTGTGGACAGTCCTGTTGGGGTTCGGGGTCTGGTTCTAGGAGGCTGCAGGGGCCTGGAATCAAACTTCCGATAAGTGGACGACCCCTCTATACTTCCTGAGCTGTAGCCGCCAACCACGCCTCTCTGTGAAAGGGTGTTAAATCATTTTTGGCTAAAAATCATACGGTTTTTGCTGCAAAACATCCAGTAGTAAAGAGATGCAGTGAACCTCATCTTCATGCTAGCAGAGTTACATAAATTGATTCAGCTATAATTTTAAAAGATTCCTCTAACTGATGCAGTAACTCACAGGCATTCAAAACTTTACATTATGCATTTATGCATTATGTTTCTGTTCTCTTCAGCTTGTCCTCATTGGTATAAATAACCGTGGCAAATAATACAAACACCTGTCTGGGTCACACGACACAGAACAGTTTATTACTTAATTCAACAGAACTACAAATTAAAGCCTCCAAAATGACCCTTCAATTGAATCAAGAAACAATTGAAGTAACCTGAAGGATATATTGTGAGAGTGTTGTATCAGGATGTTCTAGTTTAATCTAAGAACTATATATATACAGTATGTCCAGTGTTATTGTTGTTTAGCTTTTTCTTCCATTTCATTAAAAAAGAGATTTTTTTTAACTGATATTTAGTACATAGGACCAGAAATTACAAATAAAATAATAAATGATCAATAAATGTGGAAATAGATAAATACATGTGGAATAATTAAATGCAGAAATGAAAAAATAAAATGAATAAATGTGGAAATAAATAAATAAATCTTTTAAATCCTAAATTATTTTATATTTATTTATTCAATTATGTATCTATTTATTTCTTCTTTTTTTTGACCTTATATCGTTTTGGGACCTCCATACTTTCCCAAACTGACTTGTTTAATTCCACAATTCTTTCATATTTTATCAATGCAATGAAACCCCCTAATCTTAATTGTCAAAGTTGCACCTATTTAGTTCTTTCAACATCAAAAACTCATGCCATGCAAACGAAGTCCATGTTTTGCTTCTAAGAGCAGCATTTGTTTGGCTGTTTTTAATTTTTAAACAACAGTTCAAATCAAATCTGCTCCTGTAGGGAGTTGGAAATAAATGAATGGATATCATACAAACAACAGCACTCTTGATAATCAGTTACTTTTAACTGATAGGCTCACTTACCCCTCAATGATCTCAACTCAAACTCAAGAGGTGAAGGGGACAGAGGTGGGAGGGAGTGGGAGGGAAAACTAAGAGGAGCTTCTCTTAGCTATTACCCATCAGCCCCTCCACTTTCAGGAGGATAATCCCTGGGGAGAATGAGCGTCCGCAGAGGATACTTTGTCTCGTATGCGTTAATGGGGGATTACACATGTTAACATCTATCTCACAGTGCGCTTGGCCAAAAGGGCTCTGCTATGGGGGTTTAGCATATGAATAAGGAATAACAGGATGACTGAATAGAGGCTAGGGTGAGGGTGAGAGTGAGAGCTGCCATTCGAGATGAAGAGTAAGTGGTTGAGTGATTAGGATATGACAAAAAGAGTGAAGTTGCTCCACGATATTAAAGAGATTGAGGAAAGATCGCTCTGCATTTCTCTGATTTTTTTCCAGGATTTTTTAGTTGCGAAGGTATATTTCATGATTGCACTTAAACTCGCTCGTTTGCCCTGCAGGTCGTTCACTTTGACTTTTGTTTTTTAATTTAGAACAAGCACAAGGCTTACCTTAAATAGTTTTCTTCTTTTAAGACGTTTTTGATTGAGTGAAAAAAATGGAAATATAAAATAATCCCTTTAATCTAAAAGTTGAATTGAAATAAATTAAGAATGAATTGAATTGAAAGCAATTTAGATTTTTATGGGATGTTGGAGCTTCCCTCTGAAACGTGATTGAATACGTGAAACGTGATTGTGATTGATAATTTCATTCATTTTAAAAGCGTTTTTAATCAAACCATTTAATTCAATAGAACATTAGTTTCATTCATTTGATTCAAAATCATGAATTAAATAATTCAAATGTTATATGTTTGAATGACAAAGACGTATCCGGAAGAAACACTTGATTGGATTCGATTATAGATGTTCTAGATAATATACCTGTGACTGTGATTTGTAATGGTTATGCTACCCGATATGGTATGTCAGCATATTTTGTCCTACAATTGGGAGGATTGTTGGATTTGTGTGTAGTAGGAAATGTAGATCATGTGACACTGACCAGCTGATTCTTAGAAGCTGATCCTGGTCAAGTCGGCTTTAAATGTCTAAAGGGGAACAAAGAAGCTCCTTAAAACCATGGCTTTGTGTTGTACTTTTATATTGGGGTTTATTTTCCTGAAAACTCTGACTATTATTTTTAGTTCTGCTCTGAGACCCGCTTATGGAATTAACATGCAGTGCAGATATCATTGGAGCTCTCTGGGAGGGAGAGGTGTTTATTTCCTGAAGGTCAGACCTTTTGTTTGGAGAAACTTCTTGCCAGATGAGATAGGGGAGTAAATTGCAAATCTATCATCCCCACCCTCCCGCCTTCCTTTTCTCCCGCCTTCCCTCATATTCTCTCATTTCTACACTGTCTCTCATTCGTGCTATTTTACTCTTCTTTTCTGTTCTCGTTCTTCTCCTGCTCGTATTTTCATCTTAAACTTTGACCATTCGCTGCTCATATTCTAAACAACCATCCCCATACTCTTTATGCTTGATTCATCCCTAACGCCTCGCACATACTCTTTCTCTCCCTCAGTGTGTGAAATCAGTGGAGTAACCGTTGGCACCATCTGTGATTTATGACTTACTCTGAGCCGACCCTTATCAGGTGCAGGCACGGCTCTCCAAGCTGCTGCCTGTGCCTGAATGACAATGGAAAACCAGTCGCATTATGCTCCGCAGCCTCGCCTCTTGCATTCTGGACACTGCAGATTACATCTAGCTCCTTGATTTATGGACGCCATTTTGGCTCCTGAGAGGAACATGAAGGGAGTTTGGAGGTTAAGGGGTGGAGTCTGTGGTTTTTTAGGCCTGGTCGTCCGCTTTCAGCCAACATCATTTTGAGGGGAGCCTATAGAGGTGTGTTTTATATGCATATGTGTGTAAGTGTAAAACCTGAAGTGTGTTTGTGATGGTTCTGCATATTTGTGTGTGTGTGTGTGTGTGTGTGTGTGTGTATGTGTATGTGTGTGCTCGTGTGATCTGTGTTTTTATGAATAAGAACCATTTATCATTTTGTCAGTTTTTTCTTTGCACAGACATTGACAGTGCCTATTATTGGAAGCATTGTGCAGGCATGTCGACATTGGAGGTTTAAGATTGGGCTGAATAAAACTGTATCCTCAACCTCCAGTGGTCAGAGACCATGGAGTCCAATGACAACATGAAATAAATATAAAATCTTGGTGTAGAGATATCAAATATTAGCAAGAATTCTGAATGCAGTATCGAGTGATGTCTTTTTTTTCTTTTTGTAATTCCTCATTTACTCCATAATTTAATCATTTCCATGTGCACCAAAGGAGATTTGTTATTCATAAGGATTATTTAAATGTTTAAAAAAAAATGTGTTAGCTAATGTAATTAACACGGACGGATCACAGCTGCAGTTCTTTTTATGAAATAAGCAATTATGTAATCCAACACATTAAATGAGTGAAATGAACATCCTAGACTAAAACACAGCAGGTGTTTTCCTTTCATTCGGGCTCAACAGTCAGTTTATGTCAATCCTATCTTGAGAGGTTGACTTCAGTGCAACTGTCACAAATGTCATTCTAATATGAGGGAAGAAGTGGGGACATGTTTAAAATTGATGCTTGTACAAAATAATGGAAAGCATCAATGTTGAACCAATCTCTCCGTCTGTTCCATATCTTTCTGCATGTGCTGCATTCAGAATCAACAGAATTTAAAATAAGCTGTTGGGGTGTTGAAATACTGAAAGTCTTCCTGGTTTAAGTTTTGTAAACAAATTTATCTAAGTCAGCAGGTTTAGATAGTTAATCCCTGGTGCTCCAGATGTCCCTCTCCCTTATTGGATTAACATTTTCCAACACAATTTTTATCCTTTACTTTAATGCTTTTGTTTGTAGTGTAACAGGTATTTGGTACAACTAACTTTCTTTTGCAGACACGAGTGAGGTAAGTGATAATTCAACATGAAATATATGTATATACATATATGTATATATGTATATACATATATTTCATGATATATATATTGATGATGATATTTCACTGAATGGATCTTATATATATATATATATATATATATATATATATATACACATATATATATAAAAATCTGTAGTTTATGGCTACCTGAGGGTCAACGTGATGGTGTAATGGATAAAGATGGATGTCCTTGAAGGTTGAATCTAAGACAAATGGACTTCCAGCTTGTCGCGTCTGCTGCTGCTGCCCCAGCTGCTTCATGTTAACGCTTTAACAAAAAATGGCATGGATTCAAATTTTATACAAAGATAGACCTTAGTGTGAGGAAGAAATTGAGTGATTTTGGGAAAGATAGGTTGTATATTTCCAATGCTAGGCAGGCTTTTATCTCCAAATGTTTTAGAACAAAACTTCCTAACGGTTGGTCTGATTTAGTCCAAATCTGGTGCATAAGATTCAATTCTATAAAATCTATTTTTATATGTCGTGTCTTACTTGAATGGTTAAAGTATTTGTTTTATAACGGTTTGAAACACTGTTTTTCAGAAATAACATCCTACATGTCGGACTAATTTAAGTCCACTCCAAATTCAGTGCATAGGAAGAGACTCAAGGAGAACTATCTTTTGTGTATCAAATTTTTCTCTAGTGGTTTACATTTTACTCACTAGGGGGATTTTTTTAATGAAAAACACTGCCTTTTAGATAGACTTCATAAATTATTTCATAGATCCTTCTCAAACTTTACATCCCTGTTGACTTCAGTGTGAGGAAGAACTGGATTGATATTGGGAAAGATCAGTTGTATATTTCTGATATTGGGGGTAGCTTTACTTACAAAACTTTTTTTGTAAATTCCTGATCATTGATCTGCTTTAGTCCAAATTTGGTGCATATGAATCGACTCGAGGAACTCTATCTTGTTTCTAACATTTTACCCATATTTTTCAAATATGGGAGACTTTCCAGGGAAATAACATTGTTGTCGGGGACGACAGCATAGGTCTAGTAAGTCTATTGGAAAGGCTGAGATTCTTCAGTTAGATTGTGATGAACAATATCTTCCCTGAGCAGCAGCAAGATACAGTGCAACCCCCTCTTGAGTCTAGACACTTGTGGTGATGGCTGATGACTTCTGGTGCTAATGAATGATCAAGTTGGTTTCTCTGCTACCTAAAGCAACACAAACAGATGATTAAAATTGAAAGCCCCCAAATATGATAACAGGAAATTGAAACAAAAGAGCGAAAGGTTTGAATAACAGTACGGCAGGAAAAATAATAGTGTGCAAAATAATTGTTTTCTTGATAAAACTCTCCCTAGAGATACCTTATAAATAGATAATATACAAATTCCCATTAACTGGTGGACAATTTAATTGTTTCATAGATAATGTTAGTTCCTGTAGAATTCACAAATTCATAATTAAATTCAATGATAGAGTAGTTTTCTATGAATAGCTAATATATACCATCTCTTCAGAGCGTCTGCATTTGGACTAATTTCTTTCAAAGATTGTCAAATTAATATATTTAATTTGTGTATAAAAATGATGTTTCACTGCTTTAGTTTAACAGCAGGAAAAGCTTAACGTCAAAGAAGCAAAAGCACCTTTTAAACAACCTTTTCAATACAGGCCTACTGCATCTTAATTCTGCATTTTCGCTCTGTATAAATGTAGAACTAGTAATGCGTAAGGGGTCTTTGTTGTTCCACCTCTGAGATGGCAGCAGAGGTAGTAACTGATATGAATAGGGCATCTATATAAAAGTTGGGCAGAATGGCAGGATGTGTGTGTGACATTTTATTAACAGACAAGTTAAGTTAGCTAGCATTGCTTAACCGCTTACTCTAAGAAGGTGAAAATCAAAAACAAGATGTTTCTAAACTGTGAAAAATTGGTGGGTTCTTGGTACTTCTTCCACCAAAAGCTTAGAAGAGAAAAGCTTATAAAATCTTCCCTGCATACACCAGGCTGTGACCTTTTCTTCCCAAAAAGTCACTTGGCGCTGCTTCCATTTGACAACAGCAGTGAATAAATGTAAATATACATGTAAATGTCCATCTCTTACCGTGAAGTTTCCCTTTTCCTGTTTATCTGGGTCATGCTGGTAAAATGACCTCCACTGCAGTCTCTGGTGGCTCATATATAAATGTCTCCCTGAATATATTTCTAAGGCAATGAAAGCCAAGGACTTTTTTGGAGGAGGATGTCTTAGAGACAGCACACCTTGGTAGAAAAATAAAACAAGAACGGCTCTGGAAATCCCAGAGTAGGGTTCCTCATGTTCAGAAGACAATAAGAGCTGTGGCTTCTAGTGGGTTTTTATTCGAATATGTTGTTGTTTTATCAGTTGCCCAGAGGTGAATGGGAATGATAGTGAAGATAATGCCTGATTGTGGCTCATCAGAATGTGGAGAGCGAATGTGGGCAGCATGCTTGGTAGCCAGATGGCCAAAAATCACAGGTGTGTCAGTTCAGACTCACCTGCTTTGTGTCGACATGGAGTACAATTTCAAACAGAAGCACAAATTAGCTATGGGGAGGCATTTTGTTGAGACCTTTCAGCCTCTCCATGTTATATTTTTGAATACTTGGTTCTTATTTAGCCCTGTGATGAACTGGGGACTTTCAGGGGTGTACTCCACCTCTCTCCCACTGTCAGATGGGATAGGCTCTACCCCCAAGACCCTGAAAAGAGTAGGTGGTAACGGATAATGAACAAATTAATAAACGTTCTAATTTAGCTTCATGAAGAAAAATATTCGGAATATTCTTTGTGAAGTTTAGAGCAGATAAGGTAAACAAGATTGAATTTCAGACAACTTCAGAAATTCACATTTTGAGCATCATAATCTGATTTGACAATAATCTAACTAGTTTACTAATTTATGGACTTTATCCGTGAGGCAAAATATTTTAATACATTAAATGTTTTGGAAAGTATCAGGATGAATGTAAATTGATACTTCACAGAATTGACAAAATCCAGATAGAATCCAGTTTTAAAGTATTTTATCTTATTAACATACATTTGAAATATTGCACTATATGCAGAGCATTCATTATTTATTCAGTACCACTCAAACGTTTGGACACGTTTGTATTGTATGAGTGTGTGCATGTGTGTTTTTTCTTTGAATGTTCTTTAGAGAAAGATGTTCATAGTAGGGCTTTCGTACACAGACACACAGCTGTGAGAACCCTCGTTGAGATTTGCAATCCAATAGCATTAAAGAAATTTGATTTCATCATAAACTAGAGGTGAGGATGTGATTAATGTACTTAACAAATATGTTTTCATTCTGAAAGTTTAAATGAGGTCCCCAAAAACATTGAAATGCAAGTTTAAAAGACCCCATAGTTAAAGCCTTATCCTAAATACAACCCAAAGCCCTTTAAAAAAACAAAAACAAACTTACTTTAAGTACGTGAAAAGAAAAATCATTGAATTACACCTTCATCCAGATCTGGAGGCGTTCTCAGGTTAAATATAAAACTCCTCCAATGAGTTCAGGATTAACTGTATTTGTCTTTCATTTTCAGCTGCTTTCCCGTGCGCATTCTAACACCTTGACACACACAATATTCCGAGAATATAGGGTAAAAGTAGTAAATACATTCACTTAGGCAGCAATTCCCTCCACCCCAGTTTTCTCTCCTTCTCTGATTAAGCTGTATCCTTCTTTTTTAATAAATATAATTTCATGAGATTTAAAACTCAAATGGCGTGAAGTATTCAACCATAGCGTCTCCCTGGTTGCCCCTGGTGAATCACAGTATCTGAGCTCCATTGATGATGGCTTTGAATAGCCATAAGCACTCGTTCAACCCAGTGTTAACCAACTCTGAGTTGATTGAACCAATTCATTTTGCTGTCCTGAAACCGGATATCCTGAGTTTAGGGTTGGTCAACACTTCTATACATTGGTAGGATATGCCAAGAACTACCTCTGCATAAAATTTCATGCAAATCTGTAGTCTTGCTCACAGAAAGACAAACAAACACAAGTTATAACATGACCCCCTCCCTTGGTGGAAGCAATGCAAGCATAGCCACCTTGGTTGCAGCAATGAGAAGAACGTATGATTGATTATGGTGTGATAAATAAATATCTGTTGTATGTTATGTTAAAATTGGGGGGGCATTGTCGGCAGAACTGTTAACCGCATGCCACGGAAGTTCTGGGTTTAAGTACATCTGAGCACCAGGGGCCATTCTGTATGGCTTGCATTCTCTTCCCGGTTTGGCACTGACTTCCTCTGAAGGATTTGTGACTCTATACTGACTGTAAGGGTGAAAATGGGCCTGAATTGTCGTTTGTCATTGTAAATGCTGGAGTTGTGAATAACTAGTGACATGTCCAAGGAGTACCAACCAAATGTCAGGCTCAAGACCCCCGTGACCCTGCACAAGATAGGCGGTTACAGAGATGGATGGCTGAAGAGAGAAAGGAAAAAGGAAGAAAGAGAGAGAAATGCATCAGCCCTTTCTTTTAACTGCCTTCTGCTATTCAAGGATTGTTATGTATCCTTATATGTCTGTTGTTTTTAATGTGACATACACCATGGTCTATGGAGAACGATATTTCGCAAGTGACAATTAAATCTGATCCTCAAAAAACAAAATAAACAAAAATGCTGAAAAGAAGCCACAATTAGAATCAAATCTGTGGCTGCTGCACTACGAGGGCTCAGCCTTTGTACACAGGGTGCCTTCTCTACTTACCAAGATGAACAGCAGCCCCAAAGACATTTGCTACATCAGTCTCAGTATTTGTATTTTCGGAGTCAGTTGTAAGACAATTGGCCAAAATACAACATTCAACTGTGAGTTTGAATGAAAAAGTTGGATTTTACAGGGAAAAGGTTTTCTATTTGAATATCATTAGACATGAACCTGCATAGTTCTGTTCATAACGCTTTGTGAAATGAAGATGCAAGTTGTTTCCACTTAGCTTATCTGGTCCCTTCAGTGTCTCGTTTGTCCATGTAAAGGTATCGAGGTGCCTCAGGGAAGAAAAACAGGGACACAAACTGCAGGATGGCAGGAATTCAACCAACAGCTAAGATATATTTTCACATTTATTCTGATCCCATCAAGTCCCTTAACAAAGCATGAAACAAGATAATCAGTTAACTATGAAGGGAAAGGGCAGATACAGCTGATGGTGAATTTAAACAAGCCACGAAGGGATCACTAGCCAGTGTCCTTCTGGTGAGGGTCCCGAGACTGGATAAATGGGGAAGGTTGTGCCAGGAAGGATAATCTGAAGTAAAATCAATATTTGTAACATAGATTTTCTTTCCAAACTGGATCAGTCAGGGTCGAGATTAACTCGCAAACGACTTGGCCAAGGGAAACCATACTTCTACTGGTTGAAGAAAAAGAAGATGAAGAGGGGGGGAAAGTGAACGAGAAATGAGGAAAGACAGGAGTATACTTTAAATGTTGACCCAGTGACAGGTAAAGGTAGCGAAGTAGCTGGTTTGATTGAGAGAAGGAAGTTATATATATCTTGTTTCCAAGGGACCAGTTGGAAAGCCTACAAGACTGAAAGCGTCTTAGGAAAAAGCTGAAAACAAACTGTTTTATCATGATCTTGATGGGGGGATGAAATGGGGTACGGGTGATTATTGAGCATGAGTATGTTAACAGTGTTCTGGAGGTGAAGAGAGTGCCAGACAATGTGATGAGTATGAAGATTCCTAAATGAGAGGGGTGATGATGAACTTCTGCATCTTAAGCAGTCTGAAAGAGATTGGAAACTCCATGCTGGCGAGCGAAAGGGGGGGAAATAACCAGACAGCATAGAATGTTATTATTTAGGATGGCTCTTGTGGAGCAAAAAAGGTAAAGAGCAAAGGTAGAAGATGGTTTTAATAGTTGGAAGCTGAAGAAGGAAGGATGCTGTGGGAACTACAGGGAGGACTTGAGATTGGCACTTGGTGGTAGTGAAGAAATGCCAGATGACTACGTTATTACATAAAAACTGCAGGAAAGGTTGTAGAAGAAGAATGATAGCAGGAGAGATGAAGAAAGTAGTAAATTAGTCAGAAATACAATGAGATGCAGCCTAAAGTGAATTGTGAGTTAGCTAAACAAGCTACAGCTTGTTTCGCCTCTGCTGTAATGGTGTGACGCACCATTACTATTGGCAACCAGAAATAAGTAAAGAGAAAATACGTGTGGTCAAAACAAAAAAAAAGAAAACGAGAAGTGCAACAATTGACAGAATTTTTAGTGAACACAAATAAACCCATTCAGTCCTCTGCCTGCGGTAAAATGTACATTGATCTGGTATAAATGACGCAGAAAAACCCATTTCATCTTGTTCTGGGTTTGCTTATGCTCTGGATCCCTGTCTCACTTTCTGCATTCTGCAACAAAAAAATATATAACCAAACACTGAAAAATATTAAGAAAAATATAACTCTAAAATGTTGAAATTATTTATTTGATGACATTTTTTAAGCGGTAAAGTACGACTCAAGGATCAATCTGTTAAATATTGGTAGCGATAAGAATCCTCATCTGGATACAGAATTTGAAACGATTCTTTAAGATTTTGGAAGATGGATAGTTCCAAGATTTTTACTTCTAACATCACAAGTTACGGCGCTACATCCTGAGGAAAACTACCATTGGTGAAATATCTTCTTTTTTGTAATAATGTTACTATCAAACTATATATAACATGATTCCAAAATAAATGGATAGTTTTTCATCGTCAAAAAGTATGATTATGAGGTTTAGATTTATTCCTTGCTTTATAGTTGGTCATCGGGTTTGTAGTCTTTGAACTTCCAGTCAATGATAGGATGCAAGAGATGGGATCAGACTAAAGATAGGAAAGCAAGCAGATGATATAGTTCTTTTGGTTTCTTTCCTCTGCTCAGTCTGCACTGTGGATCACAGAAGAAAATATCTCCACTGCCAGACACTGGTTGTGGTGGCTGATGACCTCCAGAAGATATTTCAGTTGTAAAGGCATGCTCCGGCAATAAATGGTGGGTTTATATTTAACACCCTTTACCAAATTCAAATTCTGTTTATCATATTTTGGTATCAATTAAGGTAAATAAAATAGTGAAATGTGGACTTTTTCCATGAGATAAAACATGTCAATACACAAGCGTTTGGAAAAATGCTTTATATACGATTTGAAGCAATATTCAAACAATGCCAGTCAATATTTTGGACCTTCTTTATATTATGTGATTGTGTGCAAATATGCGCACATACCTGCAGTTTTTGAGGTAGAAATATATGCTATGTGGATGCCTTTCTCACGCAGACACAGTTTTGAAAACCATTACTGCCTTACTGAGGCCCAAACCTTAGAGTTACCTAGTTCCAGCCTTAACGTAAGAGCAGAGCTTTTACCTTCATACCTCCTCTTAAAGAGGTGAAGACTGGAAATCATGTCATTCTGAAAGTGTGATGTATGGTCCTCAGAAAGATACAAAGAAATCCTACAAGGGTACATGTGCTCATACATGAAGTAATAAATAAGTACTGATGGACAAAGACACCCTTGACACAATCAACAAGGTTCTTTATTTTGTTCACCAATGCTCTCCGATTTACCAGTAGAGGTATTTCACAGAACAATGGTGTACAACAAGGGTACTGGAGAGGACGTTCCACAAAAATTAACCACTGCTCAGCAGTTGGTTGAATTAGTAAAATAAAAGTCAAACATTTTAAATACGATTGCATATAAACTATGTTTTTACCAGGCCTCACTCACAATGAATGTGTTTAATTACACATCAGAATGCCGATTAGTATCAGGTTTTTAGAGTATCCTGTCTTTGTGACTGCGCATGTAAACATCTCGATATTTGAAAAAAAGTGAAAAAGAAATCTCCATCTCCAAGAATCCACCCCTTTATCCATATTCACACCAAATTGACTATGTTTATTCTGGCAAGACCCATCATCCCAATAAATTTCATTGAAATCCGTGATCCGTAAGTTTGCCAACTAACCAACTAACCAGCCAAACCCCCAACCAACCAGCCAAACACCCAACTAAACAACCAACTAACCATCCAGCCAACCAACAAACAAACCAACCAACCAACCAGCCAACAAACCAAGCAAACACCCAACCAACAAACTAACCAAATAAACACGGAAGATTAAAACATAACCAGTAACAGTAACAAGTTAACCCATGTGACTAAATTTTGTTATGATACTTCAATTTCAACATTTTGTGTTTTTATTGTGCATAGATATATTTAGCATGTAAATTCATCTTAAACTTATTTTTGTGATTGATTTGGTCAAGGAAAGCCACACTTAGTACATTTTATTTGCAACGGAATAATGCAAAACTCCTCTTCAAGACAGAAAAATGCAGTTAGTGGACTGCATTTACATTGATCGATAACATAACAGTAAGTACATAGTCGTCACGCTTGTCATCGGACAACCATTTCTCATCACCTTCCCACTGCAGCACAAAACCTGTAAAATAACTCATACACAACAGTGATGAAGACCAGATAACAAACTTGTAAAATAACTTGTTTATCTTATTTTAAATAACTTATTTAACTTTCAAAGTTTTCAGAATGGCAGAATTAAAAAATATTTTGGTAGATTAAATGAAATCCACTGCCAGTACCATCCACCGTGATAATAATATAAGAAACACCGCCCATAGAGGCAGTACTATTAACCCCAACATTTTAAAATGACTCTCACCAAATGAGTTTAAATATTTTACAGAAAAATCTCTGTGTGGCTTTTCCTTAATGAGTAATAAGTACATCATCAATTAAAAAAATAAATGTCAAAATTGGGGCCATTATGGTTATCATTGTTGACCCATGGTATGATGTTTCTGGGTTCAAATCCGTCTCTGGCTTTTCTGTATGGTTTGCATGCTGTCCCTGTGTTATCAAGGGTTCCCTACAGGGGATTAGTGACTCTATGTTGACTGTAGGTGTGAATGGCCATGTGAATGGTTGTTTCTCTTTTTTTTTCTTCTGTTGGGCCTCTTTATTGAATGGGAGAATCCATGATATACCCCACTTCAAACTAAATGTCTGCTCAATGGGTTACGAGATTGGAAATATTGAATTATTGCACGTCTTATTTCCATGTCAGAAGAATCACCTTATATAGCATATTATTTTTGTTGAATCTTACTTTTTTATATTTTAACTTAAATTTAGCTATTTGAGAAAGCGTTAATTACAGAATAATTACTTACAGAAAATGGATGGATGAATGCAAAAATAAGTACATTATTATTATTAACATTTAATATAATGTTACAACTCACTTGTATGATCAGTATCAGTAAGTAGGGGCCAGTTGTAAGTTAGGTGTCAGTACTTTTATCGTCGGGGTCAGTTGTAAGTTTAGTGTCAATGATTTTATTGTCAGAATCAGTTGTAGTATCAGTTGTAATATCAGTGACATTTGTAAAATCCGTGTTGGTACTCTCATTGTCATCACTCTTATTCTTAAAATTCAATTTGTTGAAGTCCTTTGTAATCTCCACCATTGTCTTCCCTTTGGTTTCCAGGCCAAAATATAGCAAGAAAGTCCCACTGAGAATGCAGTACACCACGAAAATCAGGAAACAGTACTGTCCGAGTCCATCCTGCATGGATCCATATGAAATCATATTAATTGAGGCGGTTCATATTACACAAAGATACAGTACCTGTATAATGTATATGGTAGATTTGTTAAAATATAAACATAGTATGTATCTCACCACAATGTAGCCGAAAGATAGCCCCACAAGGAACAAGGTGACCCAGCTGACAATTCCAGCAACGCTATAGGCAGCTGGACGCCAGGCTTGTAGGAAGAGTTCACCAGGTAGAACCAAACGCACTGCAGCTGAATGGAGATAAATCGATTGTTATTAATGGAAATAAGATAATGGTGAAATAATGGTGAAGTGTTTCATTAGTGACACGCAACAGAAAACTCACAAGGTCCAAGTCCGTAGATGCAGATGACACAAAATATCAAGGCGATGTTCACATAGGGCATCATTGAATTCAGATGCTGAAGAAAAAGAAACAATGCTAATAAGCAACACAGAAAAGAAATAACCGCACTGGTGTTGGAATGTATTTACCTTATAAGACAGTGTGCCAGTAAGAACACACATAGTGACAGCCATCATCAGATTGCCATAGCCCAGCATCCTCTTTCTGCCGACTCTATCTATGTAGAGTATCTGAAACAGAACAGAGATGAATAAATAGACATTTCTGGACTGTGGGAGGAAGCCAGAGTTCTCAGAGAACCCTCGCAGACACATGGAGAATAAGCAAACTCCGCAAAGAAAGGTCGTCAGAGGTGGATTCGTACCCGGTACCTTCTTGCTATAAGGCAGCAGCACTAACCTCTGCGCCACCGGGCCACCAATTGCAATATTCAGATAACATGAAATGAAATCCATCCTCACATCCAATCTTACCCTCCAACAGACCACAACACTACTTTTAGAATCTTGAATAGGCTACTGATGAAGAATGATTTGCACTGCATTGTTGGGTGTAATTTCATAATCAATCTTGATGAAATTTGAAGAATTTTTAGTACTCACAGACAGTGTTACAGCGAGGAACTCTGTTAATCCCATACCAATGGCCAAGTAATGAATCTTGTCCCCCTGTACTCCTGACTCATGGAAGATGTCAGAGGCATAGAAATAAAGCTTAATAGGGAATGAAATATAAGGTGATAATAGTCAACCATATTGTGTGAATATATGTACATAGTATTATTAACAGAAAGAAGAACCCCTCACGTACTGCATTGAATCCACTGAGCTGGTTGGCAGCACAAGGGATTACCAGAACCAGTAGCTGCCACCTGACACAGCGAGAGGTGAGAACATCCCTCACAGTCTTAGCCCTCTGTCCCTGTGATTGCTCCTTGTCTTTCTGCATGTCTTCCAGCTCCTGCTTTAAATCGTCCTCCTGCCACAGCCACTCCAGAGCTTTCAGAAACAGGTTACGAAAACATGGTGATTTATAATAATAATAATAATAATAATACATTTAATTTATAATGCACTTTAGATTTGGATCAAATCTCAAAGTGCTACAAGGCAAAAGCAGATAAAAGCATCAATAAAAAATAAATAAATAAATAATAATAATAACTATACAAAAACGTGACCAAAAGCATTAATGTTAATTACAGTTATAGGTTCTGCTAAAAAGGAAAGTTTTAAGTCCTTTTTTAAATGTGTCAGTCGTCTGTGGAGCCCTCAGATGGTCAGGGAGGGCATTCCACAGACGAGGGGCAGCAGAACAGAAGGCCCGATCTCCCATGGTGCTGAGCTTAGTCCGGGGAAGGAGGAGGCGGTATGAATGGGTAGAACAGAGGGATCGTGTCGAGGTCAGTGGGGTGAGTAGTTCTTTCAGGTAGGGGGGTGCGTTACCATGGATGCACTGGTGAGTGAGGAGAGAGATCTTATAATCAATCCTGGTGGAGATGGGAAGCCAATGAAGGGAATGAAGAACAGGGGTGATGTGTTCGTGTTTACGAACTCTCATCAGGATCCTTGCAGCACTGTTTTGAACATACTGTAGTCTTTGAAGACTTTTATCAGGGATCCCGATTAGAAGTGAGTTACAGTACATTTACATGTACATGAGGTATAGTACATTTATAACTTTGTCTAAACACATTGTTGTGCTATTTTTCCTAAATGACCATGTTCACAAACAACATTTATTGATCTCACCATGTCTTTAGCAACCCCTGTGTGGACTCTATCACAGCGTCACAATACAACATTTTTCTTATTTTTAAGATGGTTTTTGTTTGTAGGCAACATCGCCATGCTGCAGGGCAGAGGGACAATCAGCAACTAATGCCGGCATGGACCAGTATACTATTACTAAGTAAACTTGTAGATGAGTTCTTCACATTTGTGCAAATTAGCTCCACCTTTGCTGTCGTCCCTGACAGCAAGGTTATGTCCCCCGGTGTTTTATCCCCTGCTTGGAAAAGGAATCCCCCTGATTGTACTCCTCAAATTAAAAGTGAAGTTATATCCACAGTATTGTTCATAAAAAAACTTCCCCTAGTGAGTAAAATATTAATTATTAGAATAAAATTTGATATATACAACATAAATCTCCTCGACTTGATTCACATGAACCAATTTGGACTAAATCAGACAAAGTCAGAGAAATTATTGTTTGAAAATTTTTCGAGATAAAGCTCCCCTTAGTGTCAGCAATATACGGTTGACCTTTCTCAAAATCCAGTACTTTCTCACAATAAGTGCTATGTAGGTACGAAATTACGAAAATGATCCTTGAAATAGTTTTTGAGTCAGGTCCAGAAAACTGATTTTTTTCTGTTAAAAGCTCCCCTTAGTAAGTAAAATATGAACTTCTGAAATAAAATACGATATTAACAAGATTATTACAGTCAATTCATTTGCCCTAATTGTGGAACTAAATAGAACCAATGGTTAGTAAGATATATCCGAAAAAGTGTGTTTTCATAAAAAGCTCCCAATATAGAGTAAAATTTGAACTATTACATTAAATTGCAATTTATACAAGATAGATCGCCTTGAGTTGATTCATATGTACCCGATCGGGACTGAATCAGACCAACGTTTGAGAAATTATGGCCTTACAATTTCGGAAATAAAGCTCCCCCTAGTGTCAGAAATATGTAACCAAACTTTCGCAAAATCAATGAAGTTCTTACCCACTCTAAAGTCTATGTTGTAACAAAATTTGAAAATGATACATAGTACAGTTTTTGAGAAATAGCATTAACACAGAGGATCTTCGGAAGATATGGCAGACGTGATAACTATTCCATAATATCCCCAAATTTTCAGTGATATATAATAAACCCAGCCCGGAAGGGATCACGAGTGAGTTTGCTTGTAGTGCCGGTCCCAAGCCCAGATGTTTAAATGGGTAGGGTGGTGTCAGGAAGGACATATTCCTTAAAACCTATGGCAAATCAATGTGTGGAACCAGATTGGTTGGGGACCAAGTTAGCAAAAAGCTCCATTTTATGTGATAGCCAGCAGGGTGCCGACATAAACAATGCTACTGTTGTTGGAAGAAAAAGAAGAGTGAGGGGGGACGACAGCTTGTGATGGGGAGAAGCAGGAGTTTTGGGGTGAGAGTAGGAACATTTAATGTTGTATCTTAGTTTCTTAGTTAGAGATGGCTGACGTTGATGGAGAGAAGGAGGGCAGATATATTGTGTGTCCCAGAGACACTGTGCAAAAGGCAGCAAGGCTAGAAGCTCATGGAGTAGTCTGAGTTATGGCAAAGAAAGAGGCGAAAATTTGTAAGCTGCACTATGGCCTATGCCAAGAAGGAGCCTGGCAGATGCAATGTTTTCTCTGAGAGTGCCGATTGAGAACTAAAGAAAACGTCAGAAGAAGTTACATTATGTCTTTGTGGATGTGGAGAAAGTATGTTAGAAAAGTACAGGATATGCATAAAAGCCAGGTGACACCGGTGAAGTGTGCAGTAGATGGACTTTCTAGTTTGCTATTGTGATGGACAGGCTGACAGATGAAGAAAGGCAGAAGACTCCATGGACTTTGATAATGGTGGATGACATTGTTATCTGTAGTGGGAGCAGGGAGCAGGTGGAGGGAAACCTGGAGAGATGGAGGTATGCATTGGAGAAAAGAGGAATGAAAGTTGCAGCAAGACAATGGAACGGTCAGGATGCAAGGAAAAAAGGTGGAGAAGGTGCAAGACAGTGGAGACAGTGGTTATATTGGTAGAAGGATGCTAGAGATGGAGCTGCCAGGCAGGAGAAAAAAGGAAAGACCAAAGAGGGGCTTTCTGGATCTTGTGAGAGTGGAGATACAGTTGGCTTGGTGACAGAGGGAGACGCAGAGGACAAAGGAAGATGGAATCAGATGATCTGCTGTGATGATCTGTAAATGCTGAACGAATAAGAAGAATGTACAACTCTATGACTCTACTTCACGTATCCATGTAGTGTAGACCACTGTATCCGCTGTAAGACGTTTCATCTCTCATCCAAGAGGCTTCTTCACTTCTAACTGACTGGTGGGGAGTCGGGGATATTGTACTGCCAGTAGATGTTGGTACATAGAGAGTCGTTGGCAGTTGGCCGTGCATGGGTGGGTATGAGTGGGTATGAGTCTTCAGGAGTCGGTATGGACAGAGTGGTCTTGGTTATCGACTGGGGTTTCATGTGAGTCGTTAGCATTATGTTAATCCAGGTGTGGACCACGGTTCCATGGTGGATGATGGTATGGATGATGGGACCATCCCATGGACATGGTTTAACATGACCTGGATCAATGACAATCTACACAGACATCCTACTTCAACAAATTTTCCCCACTGTGTCTTACAGTTTCATTTACAAATTACATTTCAGATTACAGTTGTTCAGGACTTACTTGTCCAGTGAAGACCACATATGAGTGAGTTTTGACTATTTCTACAAAATTAGAGGACAGAGTGTGCCTTTATGTATTGAGAAAACATCCCTTAGCCATAGAGTAATATGGCTGGCTTGGAAAAGTTTTTCTCACGAAACTCAAGGCTGTATTCTGAGTCAATTTAAAATTAAAAAGGTACTGATATCATGACGTTGGTACGACAAACATAAGATGATCTTATATCTACAGCAATATTATGCATTGCTGTAGAATACTCTCACAATTTTATACACAATGTGTGCTTTTGCTTTAAGCCCTGATTAATTGCATTTTAAATTCAAATTGTGTCCGCTTACCTTTTGTGGTCCCTTCGGTGTCTCCTTTGTCAATGAAAGTGTACCGAGGGGCCTCAGGGAAGAAAAGCAGCATCACAAACTGCAAGACGGCTGGAATTCCACTAATGGCTAAGAGATATGGCCACATTTCTTCAGTTCCCAGCAACTCTCTTAGAAGAGTAGAAAACAATTAGAATAATTCAACTATAAGTTAAAAATGGAGATACTGGAGATGGTGTCATTGCTCTGGAAATAACGTCATTAAGATTGCTTGAAGTATCATTTGGAGAAAGGACTTCCTGGTACTTCGTAGGACAATATCTAGTATATCTTGTGTTTTAGTTGTAAAGTCTTTGATCATGAAAGGAAAATACTAAATGCACAACGGCCAGATGTTTGTAACATTTCTACCCAAAGAATAATATTTCATGCCGCTAAATAAGTAAGATGTTGTTTTTCTGCACAGTATGTTCTTCCTTGGTTTAAAAATTGAGTCTATGCTTTAAAATCAAAACATTCAGTTCTTACCTGATGCAAACTATTGCTCCCACAACTTTTCCAAATGCGAGGAAAACTGCACATGTGAGAGTCAGGACACCTCTAAGTTTCTTTGGAGAAGACTCTACGAGGTACATGAGATGCACACATATACCAATAGCTACGGAGAGAAAGAAAGATGAAGTGAAAAAGCTCAAGTCTCCAAAATACTAGGAAAGGCAATGCACACATATCATAACATATTGGCTAAACATACCAATATTATATCCAAAAAGAAATCTTCCCAACAGGATCATCTCAAACGATTTGGCCATGCGACTGAAGACCATGAAAAGTGCAGCCACAACTGCCACAACATCAATGATCAAAAATGTTTTTTTCCTGCAAGATCAAAATATACATTCAACACATTGAACCGTTCCATATACCCTCTTAAAATAAGCAAAGATACGTAACAACATTCATAACTTTCATTCATAAAATTCACCATATGTGCATGCCGTTGTACTGTTAAGCTCGGCGAGTTACAGATCTTGGTATTTTTTTCCGAGATGCCTAAAAAAACTCAACTGTGGTTCTTCAACAATATTGTTCAATGTATCGTTTAACACATTTCCTTATTTGAGTACAATCTTTGCTGCTTATGTATTGTGTTTGTATTGTGCCAAAATATAATAAATGATGATGATCCGAACCAAAACAGTACTTGTATTTGGCGTAATGGATTAGATGTTTCCCAGGGCACCACACAGGCTAAAACCACCCATTAAATAACAATTTATCTCACCCCAGACATGTATATGTAGATAATATAACCATGAATGTGTGAAGTGTGTGTGTATGTTTGTGTGTGTGTGTATGTTTTTCTTACCGTCCATATTTGATAGTCAACCAGGGGGTGCACAAAGCACCGACCATGGCTCCGATACTTAAAATAGCAACAATGAAGGACCAGATGAGCTGATTGGTAGAATCAGCAACTGGAACTCCGTACCTCGAGATCCATGTGTCATTCACAAATTTCTGAATATGCTGATAGAAAACATAACATTGCCTAATTTAAGGTGTTCTTAATAGCAATAATGACTTACAATTTGGAACACTATAGGTACAAAGTAGAGGGATCTGACTAAACCACATAAATAAATTATATTGATAGCTTTACATTATGTTGCCCATTAAACCTCGAACAATGTACAGGGAGATGGAAAACAAACTTTTTTTTTACACTTTATTTTTCTAGGAAATCTTTTCATGCATTCCCTCCATTAAATCCAAAGAAATCTTACCACAGCTGGAGAAGAGATGATAGAAATTTGAATCCCGTACTGAAATGTTCCCCCTAATCCGGCCACCAGCGTCAGCAGGTAAAGCCTCCAGTACTGCAGCTAAAATGTAAAGTTGACAGTTTATACACCGTAAACCATTTTTTTCTTTTAACCAAACAATATTTACTCTGCAGGACTGACCTAGACACTGCAGGTGATTACAGTAAGGGCGGATATTTGGGTCCCAAGCATGTTAATACTGGAGCTAATAAGGATTGGAAATGTCATGCATATGTTATAACCTTCGCGGTGCTCAGCAGATGTCATCCTGGCAGTTCCTCTTTGTTTTGCTGTCTTACAAATCTCAGTTTATTTAACATAAACAATTTTAACTATTTATTGAAACGCACACACACTACAACTCATATGAATTCAAATATTTAGTTTTAATTTTAAAGCTTTTGTTTGTTTGTTTTTTATATTTTTGGTTTGTTGTTAATATTTGTTGCCTTTTATTCGATCAATTTATATCATTCAAACATTAGCTTATATGTATGTTTGTGAATTCACACAAAATTCAGTATTGTGGGTAGTAGTTAGTTCTAGACAGTTTTTTTATTTACCTTGAGAAAGTACCCACAAGGAAACAAATGGAGTAGAACAGTTTTATTTTATGTATTTACAGATTTCCCCAACATACATTGGTTTTGCAAGCAGATTGCTGTATCATAGGAAAGCCCACATTCTGCTTGACAAAATCTGAATGACCTGCTATTTTGATTTTCTGGTACATTGGTGTCAGCTTGTTTGCATTCTTTACACTTGCTCTGTCTCAGTTAGCTTCCTGAATGCATCACACAGACATGGTTTTCGTCATTTGCTGATGTATCTTTTTATTTTTTCTCAAAGTTGACCTGTTTGCTGAACAGCCAACCTTTTATCTTTTGATTACGCCTCCAGGACAGCTTAATAAAGAGGTCCTTGAATTTATATTGCATACATGGAGGTTATGTTTTCAGAAAAGGTAGCCAGCTCAGAAATGTCTTGATCACCAACCATATAATGCAACGACATTCACCTACCTTTATCAAGTAATTGTCCATTTTCTGTCCTGTCTATTTGGATGTGAACTGCAGAGGGTCGCTGATCAGCATGTATGAAGGTTTCCTCCTGAAAGTACAAGTCAGGGTTTGGATATGGATGACCAGGTGAGGGATTCAGTGCGATCTGTTATTTGTGTCAGGAGAGAAGTGAATGACTTTTTGAATACTCATTATCATTAGACATACTAATTAGACATTAGAGCACTAAATCCGCCCCTCGGGCTGATGCGTCAGAATTTCACATAACAGGCTCAATCGTTATAAACAAATTCACATGTACAAATACGCCTTCACAAATTTTGCATTGTACACAGTTCTGACTGCTGGTCAGTTGCAAAATTTTGAATTTTTGTGTTATGGTATTTCATGTCTGCATAAGTGAGAGCCAATGTTTGTATCCTTTTATGTGCTTGATGTGGTGCTTTTAAGGACACCAGGAAAAATGGTGTAGTCTTAATCAGACTTGCTCGAGCTACGTAACAGAGAGATTGATAAGCAGCTGAAGCAAGTTTGGCAGGTTTCTTGGATGATGTGTCACAATTAGTTTTGTAACGAGCTAGGAATGCTGATTGGTGTCAGATAATCTAGAGTAAAGTGGAGAGTGGAGAATCTAGAGTATCTATCTTGTGTAAGCCAGACAAGAATAGCTTTCATTAATTGCTAAATCAAATTTTTGTTACCCTTGTGTTAGAGGTAAGTAAACAACCAGTTGCTACATTAGAATTTAAAGTAAGGAACCCTGTTGCATGAGTTAAGTTCATTGTCGGAATTCAGTTTATAAATGCCTCTTACAAATATGACATGAATGCTGCCCAACTTCAGATGTATGTTAAGCAATCGTTGACTCATATTTAAATGGGCTATTTGCTGAAACAAGAAGGGAAAAGTTATGCAATAAAACGTTGTCTCTTATATACCAAATTTTACATCTGAAAAGATAAGTACTATGAAGAGAAGGAAGAGAAGTATCAAAATTTCAAATTTGAAGACAGGATAAAGGAATAAAGACAAAATCTGTGATATATGACAATAGTATGACATGCAGTATATAAAAACGTATCAAAATCTTACCCAACTATAATATCAAGAAATTGTGTGAATTTGTTTGATATTTCAAAAAAACTGCCCCATGTAAGCACATCTTGTAAAGTTAGGGACAATGAACAAATTTTCCAAGGGCTTGCTCTCTACAAAATTTCTTTGAAATCTGATAATTAACTAACTACGTAAGCAGATCTGCTTCATAATCTCCACCATTGTATCAGTTTACACATCAACGAAAAAACTTCCTGGATTCTGGTTAGACAGACAAACAAATATGTAGTCAACCGAATCACATTGGCAGAGGTGAAAGAAACTTTTGCCACTGATCCAATTCAAGCAGCCAAAGCTTCAATAAACTGGTTTGATTAGATTAGATTAGCCAGAATGAAAACTTCCAAATTAAGTAGGAAATCTGTATCTTCAGCAAAAGCAAGTCATACCATGGACTCTACAGTTCAATGTTTCTCAAACTAAAGAAATTAAAGCTTTCTTTCTTACCTGAATATATTTTAGTCATAAATGCCACGGGGTCGCCGACAAACATGCCACTTCTCCTGTACACCAAAAACAAACTGGGAGTGTACAAACGAAACATCAGGGAATTCCTTTTCTGAATGTATTGAAAGTGTTACAATTAATCCAATGTTATGAAACAACCTGGCTTCCGCCTAGAACATAATTGCTGTATAAATGATTGCTAGTGTGACATCACTATCTCACCAATATTTTCTCCAGCTAATGTTTTGAGCAAGTCAAATATGCCATTAGAAAGCCTTTATCAAGCCACATTTGAGTATTTGAGATACTGCATAGACCCTTTTTAGGGCTTACTATAGATACTTTTTGTGACAACAGAGGAAGTCGTAATTCTAAATCCTTGCTATAAACCAGAAAGCAAATGATCTACAAATACAGAATTAGGATAAGAAGATAGTTGAAAAGAAAGAAAAAAGAAGAGAGAGTAGAGTTTGAATGTTTATTAGCATGGAAAGATTAAGTCTGAACACGGAAGCTGAAAAGCAAGCTGATATCTGCTTGGGCATAAAGATTTAGCGTGATAACTCAAAAACTGTATCTTTGAAATCCTTTTTATATTTTATACCCACGTTGATGTTAGTGCGAGGAAAAACTGGATTGATTTTGAGAAAGGTGGGTTGTATATTTCAGATACTAGAGAGAGATTTATCTCCAAACATTTTCGGGCTGTAATTTCTCAACTGCTGGTCTGATTTAGTCCAAACTTGATGCATATGAATCAACTCAGCCCTATCCCTAATCAGTGTCCTCCATAATTATGGGCACCCTTTAATGAAAGCGCAAAATGAGATGCAGATGCAAAAATGTCTGTATTGTATGAATGACATTCTTCACCTAACGGGAAAAAACATACAACATGGCAATTATGTGCAAAGAGAATGTGAAGGGGTGCGCTGGCTCTCCCCAACTCCAATTCTGACCGTTGGATGCCTTTCTGCTCATAAACTAGAGGGCACCCAGTCTGACCAACTTAATTGACCTTAACCTTGACGTTATGATTAACTTGACATATCAACTATGTCACCATTCAGTTTTTTTGCTTTATTGATACGTGCGCCATGCCTCCCCCAGGCAAGATGCCGCCCTGGGCGACCACCCTTGTCGCCCATAGCTAGATCCGCCACTGACTTCCGTTGAGTTATGTTTTTATTCTTTTCTTTATTTTTTATAAGTGTCAGCCCAGGGTTGTACCATATATATGTGCTTTATGTTGTGTTCTTAAAGACAGATCAATACGTGTCCAAGACAAATGATTTAGTCTTTATCAGACTTGCTCGAACCACATTGAACAGTTATCACCTTTTTACCATCAAATTCTTGAAGCAGACTATCATCAGTAGGGAGTAATGCCTCCGACTGTAAACAGCTTGTGCAAGTTGGCCAAGTTTTTATGTTTTATCACAGTTCGTTTAGCAGTTAAGCTCTTTTCTGATTGTACAGAAAGTGTTACAACCAATCCGATGTTATGAAACTATCTCGCCTCCACGTAGAACATAATTGCTGTTTGTATGACTGAGAAATACTGAATGATGTTACATCAGTACAAACTTCACTAAATAAATGTTGAATTGTTGATTATGCCAGTTTGATTTTAGCATGAATGCAAACTTCCACATTAAGTAGAGATTATGTCACTTCAGCATATGAAAATAATATAATTCAAATAATATTTGAATGATTATTAATGTAAACTACAGTAATTAAGTAAATGGACAGTTTTGATATTTCACAACAGCTCTTTTCTGATTGGTCAAAATCCTGACTTAACCATTGCTCCAGATTTTCTCAAGGTTCTTCCTGCTCTCTCTGCTCTTTCTCTTCATCTTTCTCATTCCAATCTTTGTACTGTCATTCAAAATCAGGCTTATTTTATGCAGCTAAAACAAACAGTATTGATAATGTGAATAGATATGAGTTGACTGATTAACTGAGGTACAGGTTGAAGTGAAGTTTATTTCAGGAGATTGTATTTGTGTATGTTGACTAAAAGTAGAAAAAAGAAAAACAGTAGACACAGTCTCAGCTAGGCCTGGGGAGTGGCATAAACGGAGCGAGGCTTGTGAGGTAGTTCAGGAATTCAACTGGAGCTGGAGACCTAAATTAGAAAACATTGTAAATTACCCACCATCAGGCCATCTAAGGTCTGTTACACGATCATTTACCTAAATAGACAAATAATTGTATAAGTAAGAAGTAGTAGATAATTTCATAACAGCAAACTAACCATTATTTGTGATACAATCCTTTGTCCGCGCAGGCAATGAAGATCTAGCAAGGGTAGCTTTGATAATAACATTGATAATTGGAATGCAACCTGTTATATTGCGGGGGGGTTTCTAACCTTGAGAACAAAGGTACTGAACTTATGAAGTGAAATGCAGGAGATACATCATTTTGCCCTCTTGCAGCTCCTTGGATACTTCTGTGGACCTTGTGAGTAGGTGGATTGGGAGGCTTTGTTTGTGGGTTGATAACCGTAGGCCAGGTGGATGATGCTCTGGTGAGCCTACATAAAGCCTAGTTTCAACCGTGATCATGTCAGTGGGTATTAATTGCATTTATAACTCATAAATGGATGGATGTTTGAGTACATCATGCTGAGTTTTTGTCTGTGTAATGCGCATGTTTACAGGGAAATACATGTTTGGTCTACCCAGACCATTTCATTCTCTAGTCACACACATTTCGAGTGTTAGACTTCCACAGTTATGTATACAAGTATAATGTGAATATATCTATGTATACATATTTATCTATTCATATCTATAATATAATATTAGATAGCAAGTCTTACTTTTTTGTCAGCTTTACAATGTCTCTTTGTTGGAGCTGCTGTAACGAATCCCCAAAAGTTTCCCCTTTGGGGATTAATAAAGTTTCTATCTATCTAACTTGCTCTCTACTCATTAGATTCTCTATCAGAGCAGTATGGCGATGCCTCTGTGGTGCTCAATGACTGGATTATTGGTGTTCAGGATGGTAGGACCTCTGCAGTGGTGCCTCTGGGCAGTGGTGAAGCATAACATTGGCTTACTTATTGTTTATTTCTGGGTGTAGTCTTGCTTAAGGCTAGATGAGTCCCCCAGAAGGGAATCTTCTCATTGGGGTTGATGCTGATCGGGGAGCTATCCATCTCAGGAATCTACACTGGAACGGGACTGGATGGCTCTGGAGCAAAAGTTAGCAGGAGACTAGCTGGCTGACGACAAACCACCTTTGAGGCTGGAGGTGTCAGTAGACTAGTCAGCTGGTGGGTGGTTAACCAGCACGGCCGGGTCTGGCATTGAAAGAGAGCCAACAGGGAGATGGTTCCTCTACTGATCCTTTAAGTTTCAGGCAATGAATCTTTTATCCGCTTTAGTAGACACCTTACTATAAGCCACACATGGAGCGGGTCGTCAGACCTCCTCGCAAGAGGACATTTTCCCAAACAGCTTGCCGAAGATCGAGGATTATATCACTTTTGGTCCATGTTTCACTAGTTTGTCCATTTCTTTTCAGCAAATCTCACAGTTAGGACCAAGAACAGATGTCGGATGAAGAGTGCATATATTTTGAGTGATTGTTCGAGTTAAGGCTGGCAATTACATCTGGTTGCGATATCGTACCTGTGAACCAAACAGTCCAAATCAATGAAAAAAAGAGTGAAATCCAAACGAGGCGCAGCCCGAAACCCAAATTAACTTAAAAGGGAAATCCAAGAAAAAAAAAGTAATCATTCTTACTGAAGTGGCAAACAATGCAGAGGGAGGTAGGAGGATACTAAACATGGATAAAATCAATAAGAGCCGGTCATACTACAGGTCATTTAGCACTTTGAGATTGGATCCAAATGTAAAGTGAGTTATAAATTAAAGGTATTATTATTATTATTATTATTATTATACATGAGGCATGAGGCAATGATTACAAAATAAGACTGGAAATGAAGCCGGGAAACATGACCGCTGTCTTTTTCTGTTAAAGAACATAGTTTAGTCTGATTCAACTGTTATTGTTTTCACACAATGTGCTGCTGGTGAGTGACTTACACAAGGGTGCTCAGAGGTGCCGGTGTTGTTTGGTAATCAGCATCAGTTGGCATTGGCCAGTCCATTTCACTCTAGTCAGCTGGTGACCTGGTGAGAGGAGGGGTTATAATCCAGTGGATTTATATCTCCAAGTTCGAGTTTTGCCATTATCCCTGTTATTGAAGTGCAATATGGCAAATAAAAGTTAAATCAAACATATGATAAACACAATTTTTTTTTTTGTTGCTTTAAATAAAACTCAAACCTGTTATTTTCCATCAGTAATCTACAAGAAAAGCCAATCAGATAGGGCATTATGTACTTCAACGATTCTGGAATGCACAGTGTTTGTTGCCCGTGTTGCAGGCTTGAGATGAATTATCTAAAGGAGAGAAATATGAGCATAATCATGGGTGTGAATAAACTGAAGATTTATTATTTTAAAGCCATACATGATATTAGGATGACCATCTTGATTGGAAGGGCCAGAGTCTTGCTGAGTACAGACAGAAAAATAGTCCATAAAGTTATGATGCAATTAAATGAACAACCAAACTTTAACTTAATAACTTTTGTAATTAAGACCTGAAGTATGTGTTACGGCAATTGCTAGTACTGCCCACTCAGTCTTGTGTGTTTAATTGAATTTCTGAGGATAATCAGACTGCAGAGTGTATCTGCCTGAATGGCTAGCGACTGATTTGGCGTTACTTTGCCAAAATCAGTCGTGACTTTGTTTATGTTATTGTGTGGATACTTTGTAAGTGAAGAGGGACCATCTAAAAAGATATGAAATCTACACAAATTGATTAAATAAGAGATGGAGGGGTGCTCGTACTGACTGTTGCCTTAAAAGTAAGCATATCTTTGAAAAGGCAGTAGTTTGATAGAAATAAAATGATAGATCATTGCATTGAGTGTATATATAAAGAGTGCATACATATAGACCACCAAGAGTGTCTGAGTGCACAATTCAAAAACATACATACAGTACATGAATAAATGCATTTTTGGATACATACACAATAATATTCTGTTTTGATGAAGAAAGACATCGTCCTCAAAGAATACATGTGAACAGAGCTACGGTGTTAACCAAACAGTTACTCTCTTATTTCATCTGAAAGGCCCACTTGTAATGCTATCACTCTCAAAGTCAGTCTTTGCACTTTTGCTCCTATAATCCCAATTACAGCGCTCATTCAAAATGATGGATAATGCCTCTCGTAGAGCCTAGTGAAAACAATTTGGCAGCTATACTTGAGGAAACCTAAGAGGAGAGCCCGCCACACACATCATTTGTCAGCTGCATTTAAAGGCCTCAGAAGAGTGCAGGTTGTAAAATGACTTCTCGGGAGTTGATCTTGCCAAAGTGTGTTTTCATTTTCCTTGAGAATAGGGTCAAATACAGATACACACAAATTCACAGAGAGAGAGGAGAGCGCTAAAAGATGAAGTGAAGATGGGGAATAGTATTTAGACCCCAAATGTTTAGGAGTCTCCAGAGAACATGGCTCGTATGAGGAGCTAACCTTCAGCAGAAGGAATGATGCAAAACAAACAACAAACCCATGAGACAAAGTCGGGATGCTAAACCACAATTGCAGAGTCCGGACATCATAACTTAGATTGAACCTTTCAGCATGAGGCCGGTGTGGTGTGGGCTACAAACAGAACTGGTTACCCCAGATCTTTCATGACATGCCTATGGGGAGTGTGTGGTATAGTTCCTGAAGCCATGGCTAGTTGCAGGGGATTTGGGGTTTGGCATGTAGATATTTCCACAGATATTTTCAAGATATATTCCCAAACTTTACACTGTTCACCCAACTGCTTCAAGGTTCCATCTCCTCATCAGGTGTATGTCAGCTAATGTTTCAAAGAAATAAATAAGTGTGCTAATTAGTAAAATATTATAACGATCGATTTAAAAAAATTGATAATTAAAAAATTTATTTTATTTATAGAGAAATTTAAATCTCAAAGTGCTAAAAGGTAAAAGCAGCTTAAAGCATCAATGAAAATATAAAATAATAATATAAAAATATTATTAATATTTTTAATACTTAATAATCATTTAAGTCCTCTTTTCAAAAGTAAAAGAGTAAAAAATCCACCTAGATGTATGTAATAGATGGAACGAGCAAATTAAATCACACATTTAATTCCGAAACCATATACCCATCAGCCCCAACAATTAAACCATAAGCTTAATACTGTGTAGGTTTCCCTTTCAAACGCTGCTCTGATGACATGTGCATTCTGTTACATTTCTTTCAGCAATGGCATTAATCTTTACACCAATCTATTCTATGGTAGCTCTTCTGTGGGCTAGGAGATATGGTGTAGCTTTATCTTCCCGTTTGCATCAATGATGCTTGGGGGCAAATGAAACCTGTCGCCAGTGGTGTTTTCTTAGATACCTTTGGTAAGTATTCACATCTGCCAGCCAGGAACCTCCTACAATACCTGCAGTTGTGAAAATGCTCTGACCCAGTCATCTAGCCATCACAATATTACGTCACAATTATTGCGTTCTCCCCTTCTCTTCTTCATTACTGAAGCTTTTTTCTATTTTCTCCATCAGTCATTCTGAATTCTTTCCTGCTTTCACTCCTTGATCATGTTTTTTTTTTTCTTTCATATTTTCCTTTTTCCACTTTCATCTCTTTACCCAACATGTTCTCCTCACCAACGAAATGAAATTTCATTGGTGTCCCTTATTTTGCCTGGTGTTTTTTTCCTCCCTTTGTCTCTCTCCCTCCACATATCGTCTCTCACCTTCCTATCTCCCTCATCTGCTTCTCTTCTTGTTGGGCTCAGTCAATATGGTCCACCAAACCTTCTCCCTTCTTTAGCTCTTCCTTCTTCTTCTTCTTTCCTCTTCTCTTCGCATTCATTCACCCTCCTCCCCCTTTCTTTTGTCTAACACCATCTTTAGCTTTCAGTTACCCCCATCTTGTCCTATCTTATATTCTCCTGCTCAAACATTCTCATCTCTCTTCTGGTCCTTCATCTCCCTCTACTCACTCATCTTGGCTTGTTTTCTCTTCTTTCTGTTTTCCTTCATCTCCAATGCTTGTCTCTTTCCCCTTTGTCTCCCATATCCCAGGGATTTTACCTTGGCTGTTTCTGCTGTCTCTCCCCCATTATAACTCCCCCTTCCCTACGTTTCCGTGGCCGTTCTTCAGGCTGCTGGGTGTGGAGGGCGCTGGCTGGCGAGGTGATGGATGACCATTAAGGCAGCTTATTGGAAACGGTCTGATTTATGGGCAAGCGTTGCCTCGGCCTAATGGCTTCATTTCTTTCTGCCGCCACATGATGTCACAGCCAAGGTCACCGCGGCAACAGCCCCCCTTTGTTGTGGTTTCGCTTGCTGATGACCTGAGCGGGATGGAGGGATGGAAAGAGAGAGAGATGAAGGAGGGGACAGAAAGAGGGTTGTAAGGTTAGTTTGCAAAGCGTATTGTGATGTATGAGGGTGTGTAGGTGGAATGAGTTGCGTTTGCAGAAATGCTTTCGTACAAATTTTGTTTGGCCTCTTCCATAAAGTCTCCTGGTTTCCCAGTCTCCCTCTCTCGAACTTCCTCTCCTTTCCCCCTTGCTATTGGGTTCAGTAAATTAAAAACTCCATCTCTTTCCATCTCCCCCTCCATCTCATTCTCCTTTATCTCTTCCCTTCCCTCCATACTACCAGTGACACACCGCAATAAAAAAAAAAAAACTCACACTCACTCGTAGCTTTACAGCCTTCCCTCAGCCGGCTATTATTCACTTCTACTTTAAATGAGTGCCGTCAAATATATGGGCCACACCATTAAGAAGCAGATCAATAAAAATGCCATTAGGGATGGAGTAAAAAATGCTGATATTAGTGAAGCTCAAAACAAAATATTTGATTTTCCCTCTGATAGTTATTGCTCTTGGATGATGCTTCGAGAGGAGATTGAGACAAGGGGGTCCAGGATTGGGCGGTTAGGAAGTGTGCTGAATGTAGCGGAAAGCCAGTTATTTACCCACAGATAATTTGTGGTTGAAATTCTTTGTGATGTTCTCCTCTGCTAGAGGGTATATTTCTCATGTGGTAGAGGTGTGGTCCGATGCCATTTAGAGTTTTAGCAGCAATACTTCATATAAACAACAATCTATTTTTAATAACGTTTGATTAATCTTGAAAAGGTCTTTGCCAAAGCTTGCTTGAATGTCTCAATAATTTTCCCTTTCCAAGACATTTTCATGCCCTTATCAAAATTAATCAACCCAAACTATTGGTATTTTAAAGCACAATAGAGCTTTCCCCCCCATATTCCATAACTGAAATGTGTTGGTGCTTTTCATTTTGAAACATTGTGTAGTTTGGATGATTCTGATGATTCTTCATTGATTAAACTCTTGTAAAAACACAACGTTAGCAGCTAGCAAAGCTAAGTCTTTGGAAATAGTTTTTCTCATTTTAGAATTAATATTTTGTGTCTTTTCTGCGGGATTGTCGACATACTGTATTTTTCACGCTTTTTTTCGAAATGTTGATTTTCGCACAAAGGGGGATTGGAGCTTATTCTGTCTGCCATTGGGTGAGTAGTAAGGTACGCCCTGGACAAGTTGCAGATACATAGACCATCAACCATTCACCCACAGGCGAATATAGAGTCGCTAATTCACCTCTATTTCATATTTTTGGACAATGGAATGAAAGCAGAGTACCTGGAGTGTTCCCAAGAGCATTTCAACCAGTGACAGTCTTGGTGTGAGGCAACATTTTTTATATTTCCAACAAACATAAAGTTCTGCCGCTTGGCATGCAAATAGGTTCTTTACTACAAAAATTTCCCAATTTCCACACATTTTTAGACCCTGTTTTGACCAATTTGATACGAAGAGTCAGCTTCTGTCCAATGTAGAATGTTCATGTCAAACCACTGCTGTATTTTAATCTCAATCTGATATCCTTTTCCATCCAAAAATCAACATCTGTCTCAATCTGGGTTTTAATGTCAACACAGTTTTCAATTTCAACCAAAATTTAAGAGTTCAATTTCTTTCTGGCATTAGAGTGACAACCAGTGCCCTCTGGGAAAATGAGTGATGAAATTTTGCAGGATTCAGACAGAGAGAAAAAAAGTTATCCGGAAAAGCAGTGACGCAGATAGACTCGCCAATGTTACATCCACTCCCCCTCTAATATCCTGTCATGTCACATGATTCCTGGAGTCTCAGTTTTAAGGCTCCCACTTTTGCAGCGGGTTGAGGTACTTTTTTGTCTAGATAAATCAGGAAAAAAGTGAAACTATGAACTAAGTAATTATGAAGTGATGAATGTTAAAGCTTGTAGCAGCTATGACTTCCAATAAAATCTGGATCATATCAACAGTCTTCTTCTACCTTCAAGTTAATTAGAACAGCTGCTGGAACGCTAGGGGCGCAAATATTGTGGACCCACCTGTTAACATGCTAAAGTATGTAACAGAAGTGCACACTGGCGTGGTTCGTCTTTGGTGTGGAAGCAAAGCTGACCATGTCAAGACCCCGTTCTGCGACTGTGTAACCAGGACAACGCGTCATAGTTTTACCTCTTCTGTCCATTAGACTTAGAAAGTCTAATGGACGGATTGGCATGGAATTACCCAGAGGTAGTTTTTGACATATTCTAGAGATGATTAGATTTTGGTAGATATTACATCATACCCTCACGACCCGATGTCATATTGAATTTTTTTTTAACCTTTACAAGATAAGGCACTTATAAAGGTTATTTTTGTTGCTATAATTTGTGACTCTAAATTGCCCATGGTTGTGTATGTGAGCGTGGTTGGTGATCTGTCTCTTTGTGTTGGCAGTCTGGTGAACTGGGGACTTCTCGCCCAAAGTGAGCTGGCACTGGTTCCAGCCCCTTGAAAATGGATTGATATGTCTTATATCAATATATACTGTATATCAATTCTTAAGTAGCAACTGCAACTGCATCATTTTGAAATTCGCAGTTAAGGCACACGTTATTATAACATTCAACAACAATGTGACATGACCATTCCGTCAGTCTAGATTAGTGATGCGTTACTCAGTGTTATATCCGCTGGGCTGGCAGTGTTGTTAATCCACTTATTACTGGGGGGTGAAATAGCGTAAAGCATCACTTGAGAGACATTATGCGATAATTATTTTAATCTCACACATGTAGAGAAGTGTTCTTAACTGAACTGAACTGTAGTTTTCAGGTTGCTTTACATAAGCAATATTTGTTGACAGCAATAACTCTGAATATAATAACAAAATGAGACCATGGACAAAAAAAATAAGTAAGTAGAAATTATGACGTGTTGGGGGAAAAAAACAACCCAAAAACAGTTTTAGACGTACATCTATGAAGAATACAAAAAGCTATGCATGTTATTCACTATAGAAAAACTTCATCAGATGTGGTCAGCATGGGAAACCAATACACAAGAACACAGACTTTTCCCCTCACGCTCTAAAGTGATGTGTTTTGGAAATAATATATACCCCTTATGAGAATCGTTGGTGGGAATATGGCTGCAGGCTGGGGCTCAAGACGTGACAAAAACACACTCCTAAATCTCAGGCTACTGCCCACCAAGCAATTTTCTTGTTAGGTAGTGCTGCATGGTTATGATTTATGACAAATCCCTTTCTCAATTTGTCACTGATGGCAGGCATGTATAATTCAAAACATTTTC
Organism: Lophius americanus; assembly: GCA_037951165.1. Lineage (NCBI taxonomy): Eukaryota > Metazoa > Chordata > Actinopteri > Lophiiformes > Lophiidae > Lophius > Lophius americanus. The sequence continues at coordinate 8,338,604 of JBBDHG010000019.1, read as the reverse complement.
TATTTTGCTGTGTTGGTTGTCCCCCCCTCTCCCTCTCCCCCCTATCCCCACTCCCCATACACACAAATATAACATCTGCAGTACTTTACGTTAATGTGAAAAAATTAGACATTTATGCTTTGCTGAAGTTACTTTGCGCTTTACATTTAGATTTATATCCAATAGAATGTTCTTGAAACGTGGCTATAGTTTATCTCCTGTGTTGTTGTTTTTTTTGTTTATTACTGAAAATATTTTCTTTGTGTGTAAATGAGCAGTTGCTTGTTCATCCGTCTTCTTCTTGTTTTGTGCCACTTTTTTACAAGGACACAAGTGTGTTCTCGCTTAGTAGTATGCGTGCGTTTATGTGAGACAAAGAATCCCTGTCTCCTAAATAAAGACAAAATAAGAGCAATCAAAATACACTACTACTTACGGTTTTAAATCTGTTAATTCAATCTTCATTTACTCTGTCCTCTGAAATTAAGAACGTATTTCTTAAATTTAGACTCATTTTTGTCATGCTTGATGGATCTGTAAACCCAAAAAAACTATACTTACCAAATTCCAAACCAAATTCCTCCTTGGTTCATCAGGATGGTTGAAGCAGGAACTTCCTGTAGTCTGAGCCACAGTACAGCTGCACTATAGACGACACTGAGCACCCGGATTGAGGACAGTAGAGATCGTAAGTGGTTAATGCGGTCAATATTTCCACCGCCCCCCTCTGGTTGTATAGGTATCTGTCCCCTGTGGATTGCATATGGTCGAGAAGAGAATTAACATGTTGTGGAATACGTGATGGATAAGGTAGCTAAGGAAGACAATATCCACTTGTCAGTGTTGCAATTGCATGCCCAATCCTCTTATTTCCCTTGATGCCCTTGGTAGGTCAGCCACCAACGTTGCTCCAAGCGTGTGCTTACTTTCAAACTAATTTTGCATCCTTTAATATTGCATGAAGCTCATTTAGAGGATGTAGGGTTGGTGTACCCAGTACTCACACACACACATGGAAACATAGAAGCATTCAGACACATTTACTCTGTGGTAATTTTTCCTCCAGCAAGATCTCAAGGGTGTATTTTAGGATGCTGCGAGGGGTTTGGGATTGATGTGCTTGCATATGGCAAATGGTGTTGGAACTTTTGTGTGCATGCAAGTTTGATTGTTTTTATATCCTCTATGTGTCCATGTGCCTAAAAATGTGCAAGCCAATATGCATGTATGCAGTTGTGTACTTGCATATTCCCCAGCTCTGCAGAAAAGCGACGCAAACTCCCTTTCTGCTGTTCTCTGAGTCATCAATCACGCTGCCACTTTAATTTATGTGCCACTTCTGGTGGTTTGGCTGTTTATTTTGGGGGGAAGAATATCTCCATTGCTCAGGCCTGGAGAGACATTGCTCCTGTCTGTAGCATGCATATTGCTTTTTAATCCTTTACAAGTAAAGAGAGATTTACACTTGGCAGTCGATGAAAAAACATAAAGGCTAACTCGGCTACATTAAAGTCAGTGTCCAAAGTATTTTATTCTAAAGCCAAATAAAAAGTTGCAAAAATTTCTAACATTCAGTTTGTATTGTATGAATTATTTAATCTGATACTACATGTACTGCTTATGTGGTTTGTTTATTTTGGATAAAACCCCTAAAAACAGACAAGTTTATGAAAAAAAAATTCAACCCATTTCCTTTTATGTGTAGTGCAGAATCAAGCATCAGAGGTCACGTGTTAGAAGCGGGAGGTCATGCAGGTCATGAATGGATGAGGTCAATGAGAGGTGACTTCCGTTTGGGGATTCCACACTATTTCTGTCCATCACATACGGTAACCTAAAAGACCTCTTCTACTCTGAGCCTCTGCCAGGTCCCTGCTGTCAGAGTGATGTACAGCAGAAGGCAATAGTTGCTGAGAGTGCAAGGCATTGTAAGGAAATACACACTCACACTGACACAAATCACACAGAATAGATCATCTTATAAGAGATCACACATTCCATTCAAGGTTTGCTGGATTATCACAAACATTAATACCTTAAAATACATTATTTGTAAAAAATACTAGATACATCTGCTCAAGCAATCTTAACAATAAAGACTAAAACCATACCTGGTTAAATCACTCTTTTCTCTGTGTCATGGATGTATAAAGAACTCCTGGTGTGTGTTTGTGGCCACGTTTATTTCTGCTTAGAATATAATTGCTGTGGCTTTATATTTCTCTGAATTGCTATTTTGTTCTCGTTAGCTGCTTTCTCTTGGGCCCCTTTGCCCTTTTTCCATTATCCTGCTGACATAAAAAAAAAACTTAGAAAAATATGACATCCTTCTTGAGTTAATACATGCACAGATGGTGAGCGAGGCCATCCATTTTTTTTGTAATCACCTAACCTGTGCAGGGTCAAAAGGGGGCTAGAGCCCATCCTATCTGACATTGGGAGAGTCGCCAGTTTATCCCAGGGCCAACACATGCACACAGATTGGACAATTTAGAGTCATCACTGCCCCCACACAAACATGTGGAGAATATCCAAGCTCCAAAGAAGACCCCAGGCTCCCACGTGGATTTGAGCAGAGAACTGTCATATTGTGAGGAGACCACGCTAACTACTACATTGCCGTGCTAATCTGTAAATCTAAGGTCCCTTTTTCTTAACATAGTTTGAGCTAAAAAGGGATAACTTTCCCCTTGCGTTTTCAAAAAGTACCATTTTCATACAACAATGCTGTGAAAACCATTTTCATACTCGCAGATCTGTAAAAAGAAAGGAAAACATGCCAGCCCAGTAGATGGGAGTATAACTTTTAAATGCCAACATCAGCAAAGAAGCCCAATGAGGAAGTGTAAGGATCGGCTCTGCTTATTAAAGTAAAGGTGCACCACATCTACAGTTTGCATCAGGAGCACAAACTCATGAGAGTCGGCAGCAGGAACAAAAGGTGGTGGTCAGACACCGTTATTATTGATATTCTCCATGCATGGATATTAAGCCGAAATTGCAACTTCGACAGTTAAAGTGGGGCTATGACATCACTGTTTTCACGAGAGTTTCGTTTTGTTCAATAGGGATACGGAAATGGTGGCGCTTTCAAAAGTTCACACTCCCGAACCCATTTTCAAAAGTGTTAAAAGATTCCCCAAAATGCTATATTGATATAAACGCATGGATTAACCTGAAAAAGTTTTCTGTTTCAAATGAAAACAGTTGTCTTCAAGAAATGACTCATCCTTAACAAAAGAATCAACAGGACGTTCATGAGGGAACGTGGTACTATGTTTGATTATGGATCTCACATGAAGCTACCTATGTTCATGAGCGGTGACTAAAAGAATGAAGTCAAGGATACAATCGGCTAAAATGAGATTCCTCCGTAGGGTGGCTAGACTCAGCCTTAGAGATAAGGTGCCAAGCTCAGACATCTGGGGGGAGCTGGGATTGGTCCCGCTGCATGTTAATGGCAAAAGATGCCAGTTGAACTGATTTTGGGCATCTGATCAGAATGCCTCCAGGACAACTCCCTTTGGAGGTTTTCCAGGTTTCTCTAAATGGGAGGTGAACCTGGGGTAGACACAGTACTCGGAACGCTTCAGGAACACCCCAGATTATTTGGAGAGCGTTGCTTTTGAGGGGGACATTTTGAATACCCTTCTTAGCCTGCTCTTTCCGCGACCCTACCCCAGATAAGAGGGAGAAAATGGAATAGAATGTAACTTGGGGTTACCTTCCAAGGGATAGGGAATTGGCAGAGTTTCACAGTCTTATAAATATAGTAAATAATGTAGGTAATCATGAATCAGAAGAATCTGAAGACTTAACAAAGAACACTGTGGATGTGTGGCACTTTTCACACAGATGCAGTGAGTCAGTCCAGCCTGGAAGGCCGTCTTCATGAGAGCACTTGTGTGATGTTGTGACAGTTTAACCTATGCCGCAGAGTGATGCAATAAGCCAACCAGCTTTATTGACTATGTGAATAACAGTCAACCTTGATTTATTGTAGCTACCAGCTAAATGCTACATGCTATGCGTTAATCTCTGGAGTGTAACTTGATACAGGCGGAAGAGATCGCTCCATCCCGCTCCAGGGATCTTTATCTTTGCAACACTATTGAATTATTTCTCCTTGCTCAGCTAGAAGAATTAAGTTACAGTGACAATAATGCACAACAACAGACTTCTTGTGCCATAAACCTGTGTCACAAAAACAATAGCAGGACACATAGCTGGATGCTAATTTAGCCATAAGTGAAGGACACTCCATATTCGAACACGTGACATTAGATGGCACACAAGAAAACAAGATAAAAAAAATAAAAAAATTACTCATGTACTTTCAACAAGGACCTTTTCACAATGCCTTCGAAAGTTAAGAGCATTTTGTGCAGCCTTATTGATTTTTGTAGCAGTGTCCAAGAGATGGCGCCGAGAAAATGAGGTCTGGCTCAAAGGTTTATGTCCTGCCACAGTTAGGAGGAAACGTGAGCTGAGGATTCAGCTGGCCTTTTATTGTAAATGTGCTCCCTCTAGATGGACTTAAAGTGTCTGTTTTCCTGGCTATTGGAGGGGAATTAAATATGAAGGGTATCAGTAAATGGGCAGGAAGACTCCAAACGAGTGCTGAGGGACAGTTTCCCATTATTGTCATCTATTATCTCGTACAGATGTGATGGCGAGCCGCTGCATGTTGGTGTCAAGAGGTTATACGTTATGGTAAAACCAAGTAGCATTGTTGACTGGAAAACAGATCATTGGGACCTAGTTTGCACTGCATTTTGAAAGAAAGCATTCATAATTAATGCGGAATGTGAGACAATTCACCAGAACAGCACAACAGAGCTTTCCAGTTCATGACTAAGTAAGCAGCCCACTCTAAGCTTAATGATATACAGTAAATAAAACCATATTGCAAAAATGCCTACCACTTTAGCTAACATGATTTGTTATTATTTCATGTCAAGGTCAGAATTGTGTTTAATCTGACACGTAAATCCCTGTCTAGTCAAGCCATTGCTGAAAGATTCATTGAAACTATGACCACATATTCGTGTCAAGCATCCACCTCTTAACAGCATGCAATGTGTTACTCTAGTATTCTGGCTGGATGTTCATCCTGTGTCAGATGCTAGCTTAGTTTTGGGATCACCTCTGCGTAGCTGCTGTAAAACGCCGGTCTGTACACGGATAGTCACTCTGAATAATAGGCCTGCAAGCCATAAATGTCAGCCCTTTAAATCACACACAGGCCATTGCTGTGTCTCAGAGAGAGAATGCTTCATCACTGCTTAAACTATAGCCACCCATTTATTATGTGTATGTTTGTAAATCACTAAGGAGACCTCACATTCCTGAAGCCTGTAAAATAGGGAGAGGGGAGAGCGACTGTGTATAGGGAGGATGGAAAGAGAGGAGGAACAGGAGAGTGGAGGCTGAAATGAAGACGTGTGAATCGAGAGGTCAGAGGGAGGAGATCCTCATTCGGGTCCTCTCAGCAGCCAAAGACCAGGTCTGAAACCACAGGTAACATCTTTATTAATTCATTCACACACAGTTCTTAATTCAGTATGGAACTTTTCAGCTCTTGAGCTTCCTCTGTTTCGCAGTCAGGCTTAGGTCACCCAGCCCGCTCCCTAAAGCCGGGCATATGCTGTTCAATTTGAGCCGGATTGGAGCCTGATAATGAGCCTCAGGGCCGCCGGGCAGACTGTCGGGGTTCCTCCGTGCTTCGTTTGTCAAGCAGCGCACGCGGGGTCACGAAGGCCAATCAGCAGTTCCTGTACGGCGGTCGTATGATCGGAGGATTTTCTGACATGTCCGAAATTTTGGTTGGCTGACAGCCTTCGCACAGTTGAACCAAGGGCAGGACACAACAGACTGATGCCAGCGCCTTCTTATGTAACTGCACTTGTGAGAAGTGGCTCCTGAGAGTCTGAGTTTCTATGGTGACACGAGGCGTTGTATGGATAATATATAATTAGTATTGATAGAGTAGGAAGTGCAGGTTTGTGGATGGACAACCAAGACTCTAGCTTAACGGAAAGAGAGCAAAATTAGTCAGACACTACTAATTAGACACCCTCTCCCTGGCACCATTCCTCAACACACTCCCATTATCTCAGACCCCACTGTCTCTTCCTGTTACTAAAATAATACAATGATTAAACACCACACTTTTTCAGAAACGAAAAGCTTGAGATAATGTACACATATTCAGATGTATAACTTTAATCTGATGTTAACACATATTCTGGCTGTTTCATCTGTTTTATGGATTTTCTGTACAATAATGTTTGAACAAAAACATAGCCAGACCTAATATGAGGGCAACAGAACTGAAAAGTCTCTATAGTTTCAGTGAAAGACATAAAATATGTTTTACTGTGTAACCTCTAACCGTAGACATACACAGTCATCAATCCTCCGGCCTTGATATCACACAGGTGTCTGTGCAGTGTCACACTACACCACCCATTTCCTCAGACTTACTCACTTTTGTTATGCATTGATAATATTAACACTCGCCTGGTGGTGAATTTCCCCTTGTCTGCCAGAAATGTCTGTTCACAGGAGAAAGTGCACCTTTTCAGTGATAAATGCATTTTATTTGTTTGATCTCTTCATCCATCCTCATGAAACCCGGCACTTTCCTAGATTTACTCGAACAGTGGTCCCTTTATATGTGGAATGGGGTACGGTTTAGGACTTTTCATTGTTTCCCGACAACTTAGTTTGACTCCTGGATTCCAACCAATTTTCCGCTGGTTCTCCAAATTTGTAAAATTGTTGAGGAATCAAGTGCAGGCAGGGTGGAGTGGGTGGAGAAGAGTGGCAGGACTTATATGATACAGAAGAGTAGCAGCAAGAGTGAAGGGAAAGCACCGACTAAAAGATAGAATGCAGAGCTGGAGGTGGCAGAGTTGAAAATGTTCAGATGTTCTTTGGGAGTGAGGAGGATGGACAAGACGTCTTGGAGACAAAGCAGAGATGCCAGATTAAGATGGTTTGGACAGGAGAAGAGGAGGGATAGTGGATCTATTGGTAGAAAGATGATGTAGATGGAGCTGCCAGGCCGGAAAAAAAGGCGAAAATCAAAGACGTGGTTTTGGATGTAGTGAGAGAGGACAGGCAGCTGGTTGGTGTATTAGCAGGAGAGCGTCCAACGTCTCTTGTCTTTGCCACGTTGTAAAGCGGTTGTCACTCGCCTCTCGGTGGCGTTTAGTCTCCCTGTGTGGAAATATTGTTGGAAGAGCATGTAGTTTTAGCCTTCTTTTATAACCACCATCACCCGTAAGCTCTTTAAGCAGATTTGGTCAGGAGAGAAGTGACGCGAACACAGACGTGGGTGCTTTGGAAGTTGTATATGTCCACAGGCGTCCTCCCACTCTTTTTCTACTCTTTTTATCCCTGGGAAACCTGCAAAGACTTACATCACTTCCTGTATTGCCCTGTGAGTGGAAGGTACATCCAAAAGCAGCACAATGCGCCATTATATAGATTTTTCTCTCACAAATGCTACAAAAACCAAATCCAACTACAGCGGCTCAGTGTGACTTCAACCATTCTACGTCATCAGCCCATAATGCAATCCGCCCTAAAAGTAATGGCGACCTGCGTAGGTGAAATATGTCTTAAACTTTGAGGATTTATAAAGTAATGATAGAATTTTATGTGTTCTGAACATCGTTTATCATTATGAAAAAAAATGAATGGCATAATGATGCCTTAATGTCTTTATAGTCAGGGTTCCCTTTAACTGTGTCAAATAAATTATAGTAACAGGACCAAATGAAACACATCAATACTTGATTATTCAAGATGTATGATGTTTTATGTACTTCGGGTCTATTATATAGAGGCCGTGGGGCAAATTGTTCCTGTGTTTGTGTGGATTCTGTCCAGGTACTCTGCCTCCTCCCACTACCCAAAAAAATGCAAAATATGCTAGGTTAATTGGTGACTCTAAATTGGTTTTAGGTGTGAATGATAGCGAGAATGTTTGTCTGTCTCTGGCGACATGTTCAGGGTGTACCCTACCTCTCACCCAATGTCTACTGGGATAGGCTCCAACCGCTAGCAACTCTGAACAGGATAAGCGGTTACAGAAAAATGAATGATTGATGTTTATTATCTTAGGTATTTAACAACATTCAAATCCAGTAATGCACCCTCAAACAGTGATTCAGAAATAATGCTGAGGAAACAGAATCGTTCCCACGGAACAACTAGGTGCTTTTGAGGCTGTCGTTCTAGGACACAGATGCAGCATGATCTCAAAATCTTTGAGAAAAAAATGTTGCTACATTCTAGAGCTATTAACCTTATATTTGTTAATAATATATAGCACAGGTTGCTCTGGCATTAAAAAATAACTATGTTTAAAATGCATTTTAATGATCATCACACATTCTTCATGAATGTTAGTTGTTTATATTTTTCACTGTTGCCTTCATTGCTACTTGGCCAGGCCATATACATATCAATACAGAGCCTTGCCTGCTCCTAATTGAGACGTATTTGTATCGAGCTGTCAAATCTACAAGTTGCTCATTGAATATGAAAAATGGTGTATGGGAGGACGAGGGGAGGCTGGGGGAGAGATCAATGATATGGATCTGCGAGTGCAGACTAAGCCTCCATCCTGTATGCCTCCAAGTCTGTTTGCGTGTGTGTGTTGGAGGTGCTGCAGCATTATTGGACATCTGAATGAGTAATGATGTCGTCCCAGACTGGGCAATTACCACCAGTGCTCGTTTATTAAAGAGGGGCTGAGAGATGGAGGATGGTGGATCTGGTGAAGAGGAAGTGACAGACGGAACAAATGCTGGAAATTCTACATACATTTAATGGAATTCATATTCCCCACCAAAGCTTTTTCCTCAAGAGATGGACCTATTTGGGTTCCGTCGCTGCAAAGCTGTGGTTGGTACTCATGCTGTTGTAGTTGGGAAACAGCTTATATCTACACAAGATCAATTTTGAGTTTAAATCATTTCAGTTGTTTTCCATCAATGTCTTGTTATAAATCCATAATATACGCTTAACACCTAAGCTAGTAAAATAATCATAATTATTAAACATCTGATTAGTATCCTGATTCCTGCTGGAGATCAGAGCCATCTCCATCAATAATAAAGTGTATCACAATGGATTCTTCTCTTCTTTTCTGTTTCTATCTTGCCATATCCTCTGCGTCTTCTTCAGTCACAGCAATCAACTGCATGTCCTCTTTCACCATATCCAGAAACCTCCTCTTTGGTTTTCTCCTGCCTGGCAGCTTCATCTCCAGCATCCTTCTACCAATAGATCCACTATCCCTTGTCACTTATCACTTGTATAAAGCTTAAGGTTAGAGTTAGGGTTAGGGTAAATACCAATGGCTTCCAATTCCAATGGCTTCAGACTCCAGATGGTTAACAAGCCACGTCTAGACTCCTCCGTGTCATCAAAATTATGTTCTTATAAACCAAAAAAGCTACATTTCTGACTGCCATAGCGCCAAACATGTGACTTCTAAAAGTAGTCCATAAACCCTTGACTGATCTCACAGTGGCTCCACTGAAGGATTTAACACTCAGTGTTTTTTGCAAATATTCCCATGTGACATCAACAATAAATGCTCTGTAACTAAGCAACCCTGCAAGTTAGCCAAACAGACAGCAGTTTGAAGGCTTGTAAATTTAACATAGTGGACAGACCATGTAATTACAACATCTCGTGATGCCCACAGGCTCAGGCAGTGTCTCTGTGCCAATGATCTTATATTGAGAAAGAAATGGCTCTAGAATGGTGGATTCTTTTTCAAGTATCGAAACCACTGCACTGTCAGAATTCGATCCATTTGGTCCAGTAACATTATCAGCTTACTAATTATCCCTATTTAAGACAGCTACATTTTCGGCAGCTTGATCAGAGGGCAGCTCAGCAACCTTTCAGAAACTTTCCCAGGAATGAACCGGACACTGCCTTCGAAGTTGTTTCCAGAATCTTTTTAATATATCCGTGTGTTACACAGCCATAATAGTCTTACCACCAAAGTTGGGGTTTGTAAGTCAGTCATATAAATCATTTTGGTGAAGTATTTAGAGCATGCTTTGCTTCCTAATTATTACCAGCAGACAACATTGGTTTCTTTTAATCAGGAGACAGTAATGTTTTTTAACATTAACTGAGTAATTAAAGTTGGAAATACCTTAACCATTAACAAGAGATACCAGTAAACATCCAACTGTCATTTTTCTGAAATATCTAAAAGGGACTGCAGCTGCTGTCTGCTGGCAGCCTTTTGATACTACTGCTAAATCTTTCATTTTTGCTTTTGCATTCAATCTTTTTTTTTGCATTCACATTTGGTTTATATATTCCTAAAATTCTCTACAAATATTTCCCCCCAAAAAATCAAAAGCCTGGCTGCCCCAATGTTTTGGAGTTGCAATCCCCAAAGCGAAATTCTCCCAACCCAACATACTCTTGTCCTGAACCCTCCTCACCATTTTGCCTTCTGTTTTCCACATCTCACCTCCTCTCTTTTCTCACCCCGTCGATCTGCCTGGCTGAAATGCTAAGAAAATATTGTGGCTGTGGCTGGCAGCGCTGAGAATCAGTCAGCAGCTGCTTGGTGATCAATGGGAAGGAAAACAAATTGTGGCCAAAGAAATATGGGTTTTGAACTTTCTCCACTGTTCTCATAACTCTGACATGGTGCCAGGGAGGGAAACCAGCATTTGACAAAAGAGAGTTGTTGTAGAAGATCATGTGGGTGAATGCGTGACATGAACGAGCATTTACATATACAGGCATATTTGGGCTTGTATGTGAAATTCAATGTTTGTATGGATTTTTAGCAAAACATTATTTTCTGCAAGTCCAAGTATAGTCCAAAGTCTTTCTGGAACAAGTTTCAAGTCTCATGTGCTTGTAATGAGCGGTCATTACCATAATAATCTGCTGAATGCTTTTCTGCCTGCCCCGGACACTGCATAGCTATAAGGGAAATCATGAAGTACCTCATCACTCCTTCATTAGCAAGAAGTATCAGCATTGATTAAGGTTTGTATATGATCACAATGTAATATGGAAACATGCACAAGCACTTATTTGTGTGTATTTCTGTTTGCTTGTGAATATGTTTTGGGAAAACTATAGCTCAGATCTGCATGGAATTTTACCCACAGGTAGATTGTGGCATATTTTGGTGATTTTATGGGTTTTGCAGTATTTAAAAATATAATAAAGTATATTATACTGGCCATATATATTATGGCCATGCTAGCTAACTAGATGTTATGTAATGTCATAATGATGTAATGTTAGTTTGAGTTAAACCATTCTTAGGTACTGATTAGGCCTTCTTGTCCTCACCTTTTCCATCTGTCCTTCCCTCCCTCCATTCCTCCGTCTTGCCTCCAGTGGGAGTAAGCCTGCGTTATTATTAAGCAGTTGTTTCATTAACAATATCACAATAACGGCAAAAACTGCAATGATCACACCATAGACGGCCATCTTTTCATAAAAAACATCATATATTTCTCTCTTTTACCCTCTTCACAACGCTGTTGACAGCTATTCTGACTGAATGAATTGGGGCATTTAAACACCAGATCAGATTAGATCACTCCTCATGTAAACACTTCTGATTTCATTCAAAAAGAAGAAAAGTGTGACTGAGTTTGACTTCTGGTAAACTCGAGTCCCCATCTTTGCTACTTGGTTTATTTTTTCATATACTGCAATTCTCTCAGATACATAAATGTGTGTGTATTCATACACACGCATACTCACTCGTATGTACGCAAATTTCTGTCTAAGGGAGAAAGAGAGAGAAAAATTATAAGGAGGGCCTCATTTGCCCATGACCGTTTGAACCACACCCTGCCTACACAACTCCACCCCCCTAGCTCGCACATCCTCACATGGGTAATTATACCCTCTGCTATGTATACACACATTCTTGGATTGGCAAGACATGCTTGACCCATGACTCAATCCCACACACCCGCCAATGCCGCAGTAGGTCTAGTAGGGCCACAGCGCTTGGAGTGTCCTCGCTCTATCCCTGCCTTGTCACGAACACACATAGAGGATACACTGTTCATCAGGCTTGGGAAAGACCAGAGGACATTAATAGTTACAATGTGTCATTTCCCTCCTCCTCTCTCTCCTGCTCCATGTCTCTGATACCATATTGGAATAGGAAATTTCGGTTTTTGGAATGGGGATATTTCTTTTGGGAAAGTACCATTGACAAAAATCAGTTGTCTCCCTGAATATCAGCCAATAAAACATTTTAAGATACCACGGCAATGATTTCTGCAACAACTATATAACTCTGAAATTGTTAGGGAAAAGAGAAAACTTTGTTAATGATAACATTCTTAATGATAAAAAGTTAGATAATACTGCAGAAAAGATTTCATCCCTTCATCACAGAGTAACAAATAGCAACAGCAACAAGACAAAAGCCCGAGTTCGCTAGTTCATTTCCTTGACACCGCAGACATTATCTCCAGTTGGCCTTAATTGTCCCGGGTTATTTCAAGTCTATTCGTAAACAAATTGTTTCTTCAGTAATATGTAGATTGTTTTATAACTAACGACCCAGAGACAGTTTCACGGTTTTACATGAAACATATATCATGAAAGAGAATGTTTTATTTTTCCTTCTGTTTGGATCAAGCAAGCATGTCATCCGTTTTGACCCTTATAATAATATAATAATTAAAGCAAAGAAATATCTATTTTGAAACAGATGAGTATTAATTCAGTAAACACACATAGATATCTTAAATTTCACTCACCGATACAAAGATAGCAGCTAACATAATATTTCTCAGCCAAGAAACATAAAGACACAGACCAGAGGGCGCTTTTTCATTAGACGTGTCACAAACATGAATTATAAATCAGAATCCTCCTTCACCTCATTCTTCAGGCTTTTACAACCCTTTTCTTTTCTTTTTATGTAAAACACATGAGAAAGGTCAGTGAAAAGAGGCAGAAAGAAAAAAGCGAGAGCATGAGAGAGTCGGTTGTCTGTCTGGGTGCACATATGTATGCACACACACACATACATATATATATATATATATATATATATATATATATATATATATATATATATATATGTATATGTATATGTGGCTATGATCATGAGTGTCATTCCTTGATGTGTCTTTGTGTGTTTTCAGCAGGGATGAAGTTGTGTCTCCTACACACGCTGTGCTCAATGAGAAGTGGTGTCATGTGCCGCGGGGGGTTGGGGTTGGGGGGTCTAGCCGACGAGAGGGCAGGCGGGCGGCCAGGCGCCAAAGAAAGAGGTCACATCCATATTCATCGCATTGGACATGCACATGTAAACTGCTTTTAATATGCTGTGACAGTGGAAAGTTTGCTGAAGCGGAAAGAGATAGAGGTTGAAGGAAAGGCAGACATGATGACACATGAGGAAGTAAGAGTTGTGCGAAATGTCCCACTGTGCATCTTCATTAGGCAACATTAGTGTTTTCCTGATAAATGTGCAGACTACAATACTGATAAAACGGGTACATGATTCTTATATTTAAAAGAAGATAGCCAGTGCACCTGAACCTTAACATAACGTCACTTAATCTCTAGAAAAGCTCTTTTAGCAAAATCACACCTATCAGCTGTAACATCTGTCTAACTGGTGTGTGTCCCCCTTTTGCCACCAAATCAGCTCTGACCCAACAAGGCATTGACTCTGCATGACCTCTGAGGGTGCGATGTAGTGTCTGGCTCCAAGGTGTTCCATGTGGCAGATGCTAAGTCCGGTAACGCGGGAGGTGGAAGTCCATGGATTGGACTGGTATGTGGCCACATGAAGGGCTGTACCCTTGGTTTCCCAATAGAACAATGCCCAAACCATCACACTGTCTCTCCCAGCGTGTTTCTTTCTGATTATGCATCCATCCAGGTGCCATCTGGCCATCTAGGTTATGAATAAAAAAACAGGATTAATCGGACTAGACCATTATTTTTCCATTTAAAATGGTAATGACTGAAAACTGAAAACAACCAAAAGTTTTATATCTGCGATCTTTAAGACAACGAATCTACTGAGTGTCTGAACGAAGATTGAACGAACCACTAATCCTGTTAAAAGTTTGTTGCAGATTAGTTCTTGTATGTGCAATGATTTTTATTTAGTTTTTTTATAAAAATAATGAACATAGTTGTTTAATTTGTATTTTATGACAATTTGTCACAGGAACAAGGTCAGCAATATACAAATGTTTACATCTCTATTCCAAAGTGTTAAATCTTTTATTTTATTTTAAATGCTATAAAACACTCAACGTCACCAAAATGTTATTCCCCCTAGGATATGCCAAAACCTACCTCTGGGTAAAATTTCTTGCCAGTATATCCTGTAGTTATCCTGCTCACAAACAAATAAAAAAAAAAGCAGATAGCCATACAAACAAAAAAGAAAGCAGACATACAAATGCACAGGAGTGAAGACATAACCTCACTGGCGAAGGTAAAATAGAAAAAGAAGTATTATATTTACTGTTTCCTAAAGCAATCTTATGTTTGCATCTATGCTGACACACATAGACACATTGTATTTAACACTTTTCAGTAATTTTGTACAATTCAAAGCGATACAAGCTGACAGATTAGATATGATAAATCCAGGAATTGTGCTATGTTGTGCAAAAATTCAATAATAGATTTAAATAAATAAGATAAAATTGTTAAAGCACCATGAAATAGGAATTAAACATCTCTTTTATTATTGTGAAAAGATACTTTGTGATATCTCCAGGACACAGGCGTATGCAGATACAGCTCTTGTAGATTTTTTTTAATGGTGTTGACAGTACAAAAAAATCCCGTTGATTTGAGCAAGCAAACATACTGCATAGAGAAAATGGAGAGAAAAAAGGAATGCTTGCTATAACACGGCACTTTGAGGTCACTGAGGGCATATCATCTTCACATCATAATGGGGGCCCAGGTTGCTAGTTATGACAATGTGGCATTATATGGCAACGTTTGAAGTCGACCAGTGACAGTCTCTCTGTGTAACCGTCTGTCAGAAACTCCTACTTTGAAATGGGCGGTGATGAAAATGGAAAAAAGGAAGAAGAAAAATGTTATCCAGTCAAATTGAAAGGTCATATCAAAGCCGGATCTGTGTGTGAGCGTTGTGTCTACAGATTGGAGGAACGCTGCCAATCTATTGAATGGTGGGTCGTAAGTTTAGACAGAAGTTTTTTTTTTTGAACAATTAACCTTCTGATACCCTTCTGGATAACGATGGCACCACTTACCTTTTCCCTTTCATGAAGTGTTGTGTTCATTCTTTACCTCTATAGAACCACATTGGACCAGGCCTTTGGTGGGAAGAGGTCATCGTTCAAGGGATGGGACTTTCTAGTAACTCTACTCCTGACTTTCCAGACAACATCGGGTTCCCCTGGGCATCTCCTCTCTCTATGGGTTTTCATTTCAACAAAGGTTTAGTGGGGACAGCAGCTTCCTGAAGCGAGCAAATTATGCTATCGGTTTCCCTGCTCTTGTGTGGAATTAGAACGTCTGGCTTCCCTTAAACTGTAGGAGAGCTTCTCCATCTGGAAACGTATATGGAATCAATCAAATCAAAGCTTACCTGAATTAGCGATTGCTGTTGTTCACTGATATGTACATCTATTGTGTTTAATGGTACATAGTCTATCTTAATCCAGACAAATCTGATCCTGCACCGCTTCCATTGTTTTGGAGGAAATCTAGAGGACAGATTTATCCTGTCCAGCAGAGCAGTGTGCAGTGAATCAATCCGGGCTCTTACCTCCAGCTTGCCTTGAACAGCAGGGAATCCTCCTCAATCACTATAAAGAAATCCTCATACCCTCACTCATATTTTAACCACCAGCCCCACACCATGGGGCGCTGTGTAACGGCCCGTCAGTGACTGAAACCTAAGCACGAAAATTGCTCTTTGACGATGTACCTTGCGTTGTTTTAAGAGCCCCTGTCTGTCCCGCTCAGCTCCAATCCTTACAAAATATGATTTAATCATTTTTCTAACTTACTCTTCTCAGCATGGGAGCAAAGAGAGAAAAAAGGGGAAGTGAATGCGACTGGGGGAAGACCTTCTTAGACATTCCAAAGCGCTAAAAAAGTAGAGATTTTATGACAGTTATTTCCTCAGAGAAGATTTGGGAGAAACCGATTTGCTGTTTTGGAAAGAGTCTGGAAGGCGAGGCAGAATTCAGACTATTCCTCTAAAATAAAATATGAGCAGTGTTTTGATCAAGCAGCTGTGGACGTTATACAAACAAAAGGCCTGTGCTGATGTCATCCAGAAAAATCTGTCCCTTTCAAACTCAGACCTCGACTCCATTACCTTCAGTGTTTTTCTTTTCATCTGTGAACGTTGCAGATCATATCTCAGAAAAAAGATATTTGACAAATCGTAATGTTTCATTTTGCTCTCCACATGATCTGAAAATCTCAGACTGGAAACACAAGATAATAAATGTAGGTACATTTTGTCATAATAAAGCATTCCATTCACTTTCGGTTGTCTGGTGTGGGGTCGTGGTGGCAGCAGGCTGAGGAGGTTATTTCAGATTTCAGAGGCCAGGGGATAGACAGTCTGTCCAGTGAGCTCTGGTCCACTCTGGGGTCTCATCCCAGTTCAACATGCTTGGAAAACCTCCAAAAGGGGGGCACCTTAATCAGAAACCCAAATAATCTCAATTGGCTTCTCTCAAAGCGAAGGAGCAGCAACTCTACTCCGATCTGACTCCGGATGTCTGAGCTCAATACCTTATCTCTAAGGCTGAACCCGGCCGCCCTACGAAAGAATCCCATTTCAGCAGCTTTTGTCCTTGACCTCATTCTTAAAGTCACTAACCAAATATCGTAGTTGAGGGTTGTAACGTAGATGGACTGGTAAATTGAGAACTTTACATCAGCAAGGCTAATAATACTTTCTATACAAAACATCATACTGATGTCTTACTATTAGAAAAGTAATCAATCAGCTGCCTGCATCCATAAACTAAACTATGAAAATCAAAAACACCTCTGCAACTCAACATTGATCTTCATAGAATTCAAACACATCAAACCAAGCTGTCACAGCTTATAGAATGATCAGCTTGTATTGTCCTATATTCACAAAAGGTAGTGGCTTTGAAATGTGAATCAGACACATAATTTTTTTCAAATGTAATCACTATGTCTTTTTTTTTTTACCATATAATGAGAAGGTACAGGACACTGAGACCAGAGATGAATGTTTGTATGCCGAGTTCTGAATATTTATGTTTCAAGGTGTAAGAAGCTTTGACAGATTGCCGTTGGAGTAAACATAATAAACACGTCCTGTCTTAAATTACAAGTTACTTTTCAAGGGCCATCACATTTTGGCCCTTGTCATGGTCACTCAGATCGATAGTCTTCCCTGCTTCAGTGTTATTTTGATTTCATCTGCCGGTGGTTATATTTTTGTGGCTGATCAGTGTATTACTTTACGTATTTAAACACATGCAATACTTATTTACATACTTATTTGTGGTCTCATTTAACCTCTGCCCGATGAAGCTTTTGCCAACAATCTTTTCTCTTATTTCTCGGCTCATCTGTTCCCATCTGACTCTCCCTTAGGAGCGTATGGTTCCCACACCCTGCTAGCATTGCCGGTTGTCACACTGTTTAGCACTCTGAGACACTGTGTACATATGAGGACAAGTGGTTTTACTGTTACCAGGGATCACCTTACCCTCTGCAATCATCCAACGGACACTCAGGAGAACTTTATCTCCAAAAGTGTTTGGGCCATTATTTCTCCACCGTTTGTTTGATTTAGTCAAAATATTGTGCTCATATATCAGCTTGAGGAAATCGGTCCTTTATACATTGTGTTTTACGCTAATTGTTTATATTTAACTCGATAGGCGGACCTATTTTTACGATTAAAAACCTCCTGCAAATATCCACATTTAACTTGAGGGGTTGAATTAGGGGGATTACATGCAAAACATGAGGGCTTGGGGACTTTTCGGGGGTATATCCTTGCTGTTGGGGACGACAGCATAGGACTAGTTCTATTTGACCATCAAACTTCTAAACCAAAGCAGAAAAAATTAAAACAAAACTCTCTGTCCCTAAAAATAACATTGACATAGACAACATTAGCTTTTATTGGGTGTCCTGTTTCTGCCCACATGATAAATGTTAGTCAAGTTAGTCCATTTACCTTTAGCCGTGTTTTTATCTCCAGTTTTTATCTTCAATTTGCTCGGAGTGGAATCCTATATTTATCAGACTCAATTGAACAGTGGTTCATTTCCTCTGCCACGGAGGTAAAGTTTTTACCTCTGCCACGGAGGTAAAGTTTTTATCTGTTTGTTTGAATTTTTTCTGTTTCTTAGCAAGATTATGTAAAAATTAATCTACTGATTTCATTAAAATTTTACATTGATTTAAGTTTTGGCATATCCTGGAGATTATCGAATTTTGGCGATGTTTCGTTTGTTTTCAAATGAAATAAAATAATGTAATACTTCTTGCAGCAGCGCCACCTAGTGGTGAAAGTGTTGTGTTGAGATTTTTGGTTTAGTGTCGATAGATGATTTTGAACTGGAGATGTAGCGTTATAAAGTCGATCCAAACATCCGCTTTGCATCAAGTAAAAACAAAGACAGCTGGGATTATTATATCATTGTTAGTTTTCAGCATATGAAGAAACAAAAAAAAAGTTGGATTTGGATGGTGCGGGTTTGGAGTTAGGGGCACTGAGTAAAAACGCGAAAATACTAAAACAGTTTGTTTTTGGTGGATTTAGAGGCTTGAAATGACAGAAATGAATGAACAAATCTGAATGAAACTTTCCTAAATAAAGCGATCTAATTGATTCTAATCACAATAATGTCGACCTTTACTGCTGTGCCTTGGCAGAAATTTGTGATTTCTCCACCCATTTTCTATCTAGTTGGTAAAACTGAAACAAGGAGCCAAAGGAGGCTCAAAATCCTGCACAGCTGCAGGGTTTAATCCAAATCTTCATATAGTCTTAAACCATGTGAATGAATGCATGTTTAGGTTTTCCAGAGTTCTTCTGTATAGAACCACTGAACTCTCCTGACAGTAACAATTACAGATGAACACCAGGTAAAGGTCACGTAATAAACTGTATTGTCTTCTCATTAGGTTCCCTTGACATTATCAGGATGAGATGAATTTACTTTTCATTGATCTCAGATCATTTGCCTCAGCGGAGAGGCTCTCCTCTCTCCGACGTGAACCCATGACAAAGAAGCACATGTTGAAGATAACAGCAACGCTCTGCCTGATTTAGCTCCAAACTTTAAATGGAGGTGTGAAATATAAAAATACCGCAGATTAAATAAAATGTCACATATTTAATACTGAGGATTATATTAAGCATTGGGATTTATATTAAGTTAATGAAATGATTAAATTCAGCATTTATTTTGATGTATTTCTCCAAGAAAAGTAAGTATCACAAAGTAAATATTGATGTAAATGTATTTACAAAAAGTGACACACCAATTAAAAACGTTATTTGGAAGTAAACCAGGCAGAATAAACGGCACCCGAGAGACTCAATAGTTCCATTTACTGTATCGTGGAAGCCTCGTCTGGAAAGCTAGCGCTCCTCCTCTCTCTACTCCAGAGAGACATGGATCCTCAGCACTTTTGTGGGTCATCACAAGGAAACATAGCATCACTGATGCCAGTATCCTCTTAGTGCGCCCTTGCTCCGTCACATTGTACAAGTCATTCGTTCACCCCTCGAGTGCCTAACCGACCTGTGACGAACATCATTTATGCAAATGTAATTAGGGCAAGAAACATGATAGTGGAGCACAGGGTGCCAACGGTAATTCATCACTGAACACTCAGGCTCTAAACTTTCAATTAAAATATCGAATTCCCTCGGATTTAATCTAAACCTAATAAATTAAGCATTGGGCGAAGGGTTTGCAGGAGAGCTGCCATTTGGTTGTCAGTCCCACGCTTGGAGATGGTCACTGATTCCACTAACCTCTAATATGCAGATTGTGGGACAGAGTAGAGGGAGAGAAGGTGACATCTGGTCCTTACACCTATACCTGAGGTGAAACAAACTAATGCACCACCAAAAAGAATAAAGTTACATGTAAAATATGTGTCTATCCCTTGGCTGTGAGTGCTGCTGAAAAGGCTTTTGGAAGCCACAATACGTAGGTTTACATGGACCCCCTTATTCCGAATAAAATGTGAAGAAAAGCCCCTTCAGAAAAGAGATATTCATTCTTTTGCGAGGGAGGGGCAGAAGTCCTTTCGGAATAACATTTCGAAAGGCAACCGCTGCATGTAAACAGTGGAAGGGAAAAATCCCTGGTGAGCGCGTGTCCAGCCGCGATACTCACACATGCGCGATACCGGCATTTAACGATCTAAACTGCAGTAAAGAGAACTGTCAAAAACTTAGGTGGGAGAGTAAGAAATAATCTACTCTACAAACACGTCAAAGAAAAACCATCAGGAACTGCGATTGACCGCTGTGAACAAATGAAAAAGTGCTGGAAAACTTTAAAGACACATGATTATAAAGATAAATCCCACAGCGAAAAAGTGGATCAGAACCACCAACTTCACATTTTATACAACATCAAATGATGTAATTGAGGAGGAAGACTCCGACTATCGTGGTTCTGGATTTTCAGAATAAGAGCGCGTGATGAGGAGTTTCTACTTTTAACATTAGGTCGGATGAAGTCGGGGGGAAGTCCTTGGATTGAGTCGCTTACTTTCCAATTGGGGCACAACCACTCCACCTCCTGAGCTACAGCCGCCCCATTCTAATAAGAACAATAAAACATGATCTCCACTTGTTCAGCATAGAACAGCTTCCATTAGAAAAATCTTGAAATGGGAAAAACTCATTATAACAACTAAATATTATTACAGTCAGTTTTTAAAAAACTGACACAAGATTTGATCAACTGTAGATATAATAATATTGATGCTTACAGCTTTAATTCTATTATTTTATTATTAGTTTTTTAAATATTCAACCTAATTTGGGTGAAGTCCTCATAGAAGACCATGATAAAAGTCCATTTAGGAGAACAAGAGAATGAAGTAAAGATTTGTGTTTATGGCACCTACTGATTTATGATATGTGTAATAATATGTGATAATTGACCTGTCATAAAGTATTTTGGTTATACCCATAATGGAGTATTTCGCCCCATGGAGTCCACACACTGTCGGAGGCGGTGTGGGTGGTTGATTACTCTGCTGAGAAGGAAGAGCTTTGAGATGGTGAATCTTTGAAGACGTAGCTGCGATGGGGAGGTGGAGCCCACTAACAGCAGCGTGAAAGAACTACAGATAGCGTCATAAGATTAAATTGATTAGATTTCAGCTCTAGGTATATGCAGCCCCAGAGAACAACTACAGGAAATGAAGACTGAAGATGCATGAGTACAGGATTGCCTAAGAAATAAACCGGTAATAATCGGTACCACTTTACAAAAAAAAAAATACGCTTAGAAAAGGTTTGTCATTTTTGATTAATTATGTTGTGAAAACTTTATAAATCATTAATAAGCTGTTGTGAATTAGATTAAAGATGCACAACAGTGATAGCTTGCCAAATAATGAGCCCACGTTTGTCTCTGCTGCCCAACCTGTGGTTTGTTACTGCATGGTTACTTTGTCCTTTCCATCAGACAGCATCCTTGTTGGTTCTGATGTGATTCTTAACTGAAGGGAATCTGCAATCCAACCCCAAACTACAAGTCTAATACGCTGACTGATTATAGGAAAGGACAACAAAATCTGAGATTTAAAAAAAAAACGTTGCTGCAGTTAATGAATTTTGGCAAATTGTGAACCTGCATCGGTTGTTGAAAAGTGTGTTATAACTCTTTTATAAACATTTACTACTATTACTATTTAATAATAATAAGTCTTTACAATCTAATTAATGATTGAATTAAAACTCTTTCAAACCCTTTATAAGAGCAGTCTTATTTTATAGTGGTACCGAATTAGGTCCGAGGAATTAGGTCCTCAGAGCACAATGGTTGCTGTCTGAACTTTTGCCAGAGTTTCACTTGTTTGGTTAATTGGTTTGGTTTAAACCTGCAGTCAAATGTCTTGACAAAGGTATTAAAATGTCCAATTTGTGGGCTATTCTACATTAAAAGATATTTTGTTTGTTTTCATTGTTTCGTATCTGTGTGCAAGTGTGTGTGCAAGTGTGTGCGTGTGTGTGTGTGAGTGTGAATTGGAATAGTAAGAGCGTATGATGTGTGACTTGTGGATGGGTTTCCAAGGTGATAAACCTTTCACTCAGAAGGTGATGAGAGGTTGTGATATTGTCCCAGTGTCTTTGTTCGTACCTACTTTTTTTACACAGAAAGTAATTTACGGTACGCCTAATAGAGAAATATATGAAAAATACAATAACTTTTTCGTAGAGTGTGATGGATATACAGATCCCTCCCTCATTACAAATTAAATTGGTTATAGTATATATATTCAAAGACATGAAAATTCAGGTGAGGTGAGCGGTGTAACTAGTTGAATCCCCTCACCTCTCCCTCTGCGTAATGTAGCTTGCTTTTTTCATGAGAGTTGATACCAAATCAGCATTTTCAGCCAGTCTTCATGGAAACCAGCTCACAAGATGTGTATTAATACACATCCGAATAATTACTTCTCAAATGCTGTACTGTCAATGCCCACTTCTGGGACAATGTCAAATTTTGATTTTTATAATATGTTGTGCTCTTCTACTGTTTACATATGAAGCTGCCTAACTGTCTTTGGTTCGCGGTAAAATGCTGCCATTGCCACAGTTCTCTTAACATCACATTAGAATTTCATCTCAACGGGGTGATTCTCTAAGGGGGTAAGTGTGGGAACTTATGTTTAATGAATGAGACCGGTTGCGTTAATTTTTTTTTTTTTGTACAGCATCATTCTGTACATATTCTGCATACTATCAAACATGACCTGATTCTTCTTCCATTTCCATAACACCCCTGTGGATGTCGGTGGTATTTTGTCTTGTTTTGTGCTTCATTTAAAGTCGAGGGCATTGTTAAATGAGGTCTGTCTGTGAATATATTAAACCGGGGATACAATGCAGATATGTCTTTTAAGCAGCACGCCACTCTAAATGTCATACATTCATCAACTCAGTCTAAATATGGCTTTTTTGTACGGTAAAGCCAAAAAAGAAGACCATAATGCTGCTGCTATCCATGCTGGTGTTTCTCTTGATTATCTTAACACATTACGTTCAGAACTTTGTAACCTGGCTGCAGGGATGGGTTCTGGGCATATGTGGTGCATCCTAAATGTTACAAAAGCCATTTGACATTAAGACTCTAATCAGGTCAATCATTTTCCTCCATATCAGGATACACACCATACATATCCAAATAGTTTTGGCCACATGGTGTAAGTAAAGTGTGTCTGGAATCATAGGGATTGTCATTTTATCAAGCATTAGCAATGATTAGATCTGTTAGCCATGCATGTAGCTGGCTGAGTGTGTATGAGAACTGGATCCAGTACCTTTCCATGAACTTTAATCTGGACCTTGCTGTGATTTTGATCCAGCTCTCGATACCAAACACCGGCTCTATAGCAATCGATATCCCGCCATGATTTATTTATCTTTAATTAGCTGCTTTCATTCAAAATCATGAAACAATAGACTGGAATGTACACAACTCCATTTAGGTCCGTGTTCGGTGTGGGGTGCAGAGGTCGATCCACGGCTCTGTATTCGATAGTGTCACAATTCATTATTTACTGAAGATAAGGTTTTTATAATTCTTCTTGTATTGTTTTTTTTGGTGTACTTATTCTTTTTTCATTACACACAGGAAAATACAGTGATATAACAGTAACACAATATGATATTTATAAAATATATAATGTCTATTTGCAATTTTATATTGGTAAATAATATTTAAATTCAATAAAAAGAAGTCAATGTTTTTGAAAAGTATGTTTTAAGAAGAGATGTTTTATTATGCATTTGTTTAGGATCATTTAGGGTGTTCTCAATGGTCCAATAATATCCTTTTTTCCATCACATATGAAATATAATGCATATAAAAGAATATAACAATACCTGTTGAAGTTACACAACAAACTAGCCATGGGAAAAAAAAGCTGGGTAAAAGATGGGTTTTGGAATGTCATAACTGATATGGTGATTTCTGAGGACAAAATGCTCTTTTGTCATTAATTTAGAATTTGTAAGACATGTGACTTACCCAGGTAGTTGCCAAAGAAGGGCTTTATAGATGAAAGTAATCGCAATGACTCTAGCTTTGTTCTAGTGGCCAAAAATGGCCACCAATTGATCTCATATAGCACCCAAACTTCGTACCTTTTTGGTTTAATACAATACTCTTTAATATGTGTATATATATATATATATATATATATATATATATATATATATATATATATATATATATATATATATATCTTTGTGTGTAAAATATCTTTGTGTTGCAAAACAGCCTGGCATGCTGATCCATCTCTCACATGTGATCCACTTACTAACTGAGTGCAGATAAGTTGTTCATAATATCCCAAAAAAAGTCAGGGATATTATGGAATTCTTAATCCTCCTTGCCTTTATCTCCAATAGCTTTCAGGCCATCATTTCTCAACTGTTGCTCCAATTTAGTCCAATTCGGTGTATATGAATCGACTCGAGGAGATCTATCCTGTTTACTTGGTATTTCACTCTAATAGTTCATATTTTACTCACTAGAGGGAGCTTTTTAGGAAAAAATACCTTATTTTGGACATAACCTCACAATTAATTTGATGAGTTAAATCCGGGGGATTGCTTTTAAAACGTAGGGGAGCGGGGCTTTTTCGGGGATTGACAACAGTGAAGCCCTAGGAGATATACATACACAGTATTAGTCAAAGAAGTCTTGACTTAAGCCTAGATATGCTATCTGTTATTGGATCCCGGTCTAATGCTAATTATTTCTCCAATAGAAGCAATGTCTGATTCAGAGAAGGCATGACCCTCCGGTCCAAATGACATCCTCCAGAGCCCTACCGGAGTGTAGGGCCAGTTCAATAGTCATTACCAGTAATACCTGTGAGGTTCACACAGACAAAGTCCTGCTATTAAAGTGAAGATAAAAGGGGTGATAATTAAACATAATCATAGATTTTGCCGGCTGATCACAGCATGTCGATCATTCTAGAGGTTAGACGCCCACACAGCACAGACCCAATCTTCCTTCGCCACCAGGAGAGACTGGACTCCTAAACCAGCTGGTTTAGTGGGACTCTGGGGCTCATGGGGAGTCAGTACAGGCCTGATCATTAAATGGCTTGAATGCCAAAAATATACTTATCCTTTCACTCTTATTCTCAAACACTTGTTCTCTCCTTTTCTGCTTGCTTGTAATGTGGTTTGTTGTTGCTGATTGCCTCAATAAATAATCAATCACACATAAAAAAACACAAAAGTTAAGAAACACAAATAAACCAAGAACATGAAATGCAAAGCATGAAATCAAAGTACAAAAAAAATAAGTTTGAAAATTCCTTAAAGATTTAAGCAGTTCTGTCTTATACCTAAATAATAAACCAGTAATATCATATGCCCCTACAGTAATCAAGTATTTTCATTGCCAAAATCTTGCAGCGTCTAATACCCGTGCAGCTGTTTTCCAGGACCAGGCTTTATGACTCACTTTATAAATATTTTATCTGCACCATAAATATAGCTGGAATCTGTGATGTTAGCTTTGGTCAAGTGCTTATTTTGGATAATCAAGATAGCAATAGCTTATGAATTGGTTTTGGCTTATCTATCTTTTTCATTTTTCACCTTGTCTCTGTTGCTTCTCGCTGCCTGGTGATAAGACTGTTTGTTTCTGGCAGCAGAAACTTTAAACGACAATGTGGAGCAGATTTCTTCTAAAGAAATGCACGATGACGTGTCCTCTGTGGGGAAGACCTTACTGTCTAGATATCTATTATGGACTGTTCTGTTAAAGATCAATCAATTATGCAAACTCAATCTAACGTCTCTTTTCTTGATTTGTAAAATTCTATATATATTTTGATTAAAAGTCATCAAGGCTTGGTTGATGATTCTTAATTATATCCCTAAAAAAATCAAAAACTATCTCATGGATCATTTCCAAATGTTATGCCCACATAGACTTTAGTGTGAGAAAGAACCTCATTGATTTTGGGAAAGGTCAGTTGTATATTTCCGATGTTAGGGGGCGCTTTATCTCCCAAAGCTTTCGGTCTATAATTAATCCCAACCGTAAAGCCGATTCAGTCCACATTTGGGACATATGAGTTCCATGAGTTTTATCTTAGGTACCTTGTATTTTCCTCTGATACTTCATATTTTACTTCATAGGGGTTGGTGCGATTTAGTCCAAATTTGGTGCAAATGAATCGACTCAAGGAGCTCTTTTATAGTCCAATATTTCAGATTTTACTCACTAGGGGGGGTGACTTTTTTTTATTAATGAAAACACATAACAATTTTTGGCCATATCTTTGTAACTGTTGATCAGATTTAGTATATAGCTTCACATTTAATTGGAGTTCAAGCAGTGGATTGCTTGTAGAACGTAGGGGATTGTTGAAATTCCAGGGATGTACCTTGCCTTAGTTCATCTTCTTCTTTAACTCCTTCTAAGGTTTCCTGTGTAGTTTTTATAGCTGCATCCTCTACCTAAACTCTATCCATCTGGGCCTCTCATTATGCTTGTCTGTGTCCTGCTGTTTTATTTACGATACAAGACTTTAATCAGCTCCCTGATTTCCTCTGCTGTTACACACTTTACCTTGAAACCTACCCTCTTATCTGATACTGCCTACTGAGCTTGCCAGCCGGCAGGCAACAGGAGAGCTAGAGGTGGCAGACAGTGTGTGTGTGTGTGTGTGTTTGCACTTGGGGTAGACAAAAGCATTTTGCATGGCGCTTTTGCACAGCACTCCATTAGACATGCACATTTTTGTGTGTTTGCATGTGCAAGTGTTAATGTGTGTGACAGGTGCCGACTCCTAAGTCAGGGGTGAGGTGGCACCCTCTCTCCTAAGCCTAGGTGTCTGCAGAGGTTCGTATCAACTCTGAAAGTGTTCCTTCAACACACGCCTGTGTCAACAGGCATAGTCACACCCCGCCCCCTGGATGTTGTTAGCTGTTACGCCAACAGCAGGCCTCAAGACAACTTGGGAAAACAGGGAGGTCATGAACAACTATGGAGCGCATGTTTTTAGCGATGCATACAAATGTTAGCATTGCGTATTAGCTGCTGAGATTTCAGTGATGTCAAATGCCGTCAGAGATGATTCCTTCTGGCGAAGATGTTTCCCAAGTGACAGATTTACCAGATCCTCCTTTTAGAAGTGTCACATTCTACATCCACATCTGTATTATACATCGAATAAATCATCAACAAAAACTCGTTTCTGATCAACGATAGACTAAAGAAGTTTTAATTTGCTTCTCTCCTGTACAGTTTTACCAGAACAAGCCTTTAAAACGTATGATTTGGAGAGGGAAGAACTACAACCTCATCTGCACCGTTTCCCTTATTTTAAAGATTTTTAAAATCAAACAAGGCAAAACTTGAGTCTGTTCTTGCCTTGTTCTTAAAGGTTTAATCCGAAGCAAGTGAACTTACTAGAATATTACTAGAATACATTCTAGTAGAGGTACTGTTTTTTTTACAGACATTTACTTGTGTACAAATAGAAGCACATGACAGAAATGTACTTACTTTATCCTTATAAAATTAGATGAGTTAAACTTTACTCCCACAAAATGCAATACTTTTTGTACATTTTGGGAGGGATGATGTGATGGCACATTTAAATTTACAAATTCTATGATTAATTTCAGTATCATTCCAACATCTCTGTTGAAAAACTTGATGACACCAACCCCCGACAATAAACTCAACTGCTAGACGTGGATTCTTCTGCCTGCTCATGTCATTGATTATGAATCAATAGAAAAACATGATAATAATAATAATAATAACCAGACTTTTTGTCTCACTAAAGAATACAAAATGTGCAAAAATGGTATTAATTTTGACAGAAATATTTGAAAACATAAGCAGTTATATAACATCAGGAACAAAATTAATACATATTGCTTTTTGATCTACCGTGAGAATTTTGGTATTTAGCACTTTGACAAACCAAATGTCTAAGTCTGGCTTCACTGACACCGGGTTTCGTTTGATTCCAACTTTGCATTCTCCCAAAGAGGTCTTAGCCACGTCAAGGTACAATAACGCTTTTGGGATTGGATTGGGGACTTTTCCAGGATAGACCTTTGCTGTCGGGGATGACAGCGTAGGCCTCGTAGTAATCCAGTACTTCTACCCCAGTTTATTTCAGATAAATTGCACTATTTTGGGGCGGGTGCAGCTCAGTGGGTAGACCAGTAGAACATTGGAAGGTAGCCAGTTCAAGTCCCCGCAGGTCTACATGTCATAAGGTCCTTGATTAGGACCCTGAACCAGACTAGCTCCCCCGGCGATCAAAAATGGGCAGCCCACCTCTCCCCCAGGATTGGGTCAAATGCAGAGAAATCTTTTCAACAACTTGGATTATGTATGCACTCTATGTGATTAATAAAGTATCAATTATAATTCTTATATGCCTTTTGAAGTGGGTCAATGATCATTATTCACACTTTTATTTACAGCCCAATAGCGCTTTCTTTGTTTTAGATTTTTTTGTTGTTGTTTGTTTTTGATTGTCTTTCTGTTTGAATGGACCTTTGATAGACGGGCAAACACTTTAGTGGAAGCCTGCAGTGATCCACATAAATAATAAGGAAGTGAGTGCGTGTATGCTCTTAAATCAACATCTGAATATTTGCTTCTCTCATTTTTGACCTGGTTTCCTTCCCTCTGTCCAAAAAAGGGACAACACTTATACATAGGTACTTTGTTTCACTCATCTGTTCTGATCTACTTTTACAACCATCCCGGCTGTAACACCTTCCCTCTGGTCTTAAAGTAAACGTCGTAACAGCCTCATTTAGAAGGTGATATGTATAAAACTCAAACAAATCCATGGATTCAGAACACTTCACACAGAGTATGACATATGATTCACACTCAGAGTTGTCATTTATTGTATAAACGCTCAGGGATTGGGGTCCTTTACTATGAGCTCCCATTGAACTGTATTCGCATGACTGCTGCATCCTTCATGACCTTATATGGGCATGAAGAGCTGGCATTCAAACTGTCATGTCCACTTCACGTATCCATTTCCTGATTTAGGTCTCATTCCGTTTGAGCGTTTATATACACACCACTGATACCTTGTGAATGTGTAGCCCTGCTGCTATGAATAAGACACTGAAGACAAACAGCCCGTCTGAATATGGATTGGTTTACCAGCAATAAAATATGCACCATTTGACCTGTGCAAAATTTTTACAAGGTTACTGAAATCTGGAGCAAGCATATTCTTATTATACTCTGAGAAAGTGCAGATGTCGTAAGTATGATCTGTCTCTCACAAAATGCCAGTGAAAATGTGTTTTATGGTTGGTTAGCGTGTATTTTTCCGCTTGCGGTATGATATTTTTCCGAGCGAATCCGGTCCCTTTTTTGACCTTCTCAAAGAATATTTTGCTGCAAGGAATTTCTAAACATTCCAAACACATGTCATTCACAGGTCAAAACATCTATAATTATCCCTGCATGTCATGAATTCTTCACATTAAAACCTCAGTCTGTAAAGCTGCAACCAGAAGTCTCCATTCTACTCAAATCTACGGTTCAAGGAGGGAGTAAAAACTAAAAACTTGTCATTTAGTACTTATTAATTTAAATTTAGATTGGCATTGATTGGTTCCATTTGCTTCATGTGCCATGCGTACCATGTGCTGGACGCTCTGTTATGATTTCCCCATAAATGACCTCTTTACATAGATTATTTGGTTTCATTTGGTGATGTTTACTTGTGTCAGCTCCAGCTAGGTTGCTAAGTAAAGTGGTGATTGCAGTAGAAACCTTTTTTGGCAGAGCGAATGTGCTTATGTGTAACGTTTTAGTGGATTTCGAAATGAGTTGCGTTTTACTGATATTAGGTTTCGGGATGGGAATTTAATTTATTGACCTTATTTGTAAGGCGATATAGCCAACTTTCTGATGATTCAAAACAGCTCAGATGGAAAAGAAATTGAGAAAAGAGAAAACAAGATTTACACCAATGAATCTCAACGTTATTATCTGCTTGTTTCTCGTCAGCCTGTAAGGATACACACTAAAGGAGAAGCCTGCATACAATTCAATATAGGTGAGGTTCTCCTCACTTCCAATCTCTACACGCAACCTTTTAAATATTCAAACCTCACCTGCAACACAACAGCTTCTGCTGTGTTGCAGGTGAAAATGACGTCGCAAACAAAGCCGCTGCTCTTTAACCTCTAAACCTGCTCCAATTTACCTACACTTTCTTCGTGGCACGGAATGAAAAATCAACGCACAAGCTACTCTTAAATCCTGTGTTTAGGTCATGGGACCTCTTAGTTCCCATAAGAATGTTGTAAAAAAGACCCCTGTGCGTCTGTCTATCCATGGAATGTGTCAGTTTGGAAAATATTTCCTATCAAATACTGGCTGCTTTTATTTTGAAAGAATACTGTTGTGTCTATTTCTATTTATTTTAAATCAGTAATTTATCATATTTAAGGTTCATTTAACATATGAAGTAGGTAACTAAATGGTTTTCAGCTTGCTCTCCCTGCACCCTTCCTAACACAGGGGTCTCCTCTCGTTGTGGTGTCACTGTTCGACCCAACAGTATTTATTTACACTGTGTTTCTCTCACACATTCCTTCTCAGTGATCCAGCCCTTGAGCTGCCAGCGGAGGACCTGAAGTCAAGCCAAAACCCAAGGCCACTGTCAGTTCTCAGTGGTTAGAATAACCCAGGAAAACCTCTTGGGATCCGGGCTGAGTTTGGACCAGTGCTGGCAGAGAGACCGAGTGAGAGGTAAGATGCAGATAAATGGAGAACTCATTTTTCTTTTTTTTAGAGGAGAAGTTGAAGAGAAGCTGAATTTACGTTGAATACGCATAAGTGAAACGCACCATGACAATTAAATCTATAGATTTAAAATCCCACTTTTTCTAAACTCATGCTTGAATGTATCCTTTATTTATTCATTTACCCATTCAAACTGAACTACTACCATTTCATTCCCTATGGTTATTTATTTATTCATCCTGTTTTTTTGTTATTTCTAATATAACTAATATTAACTTAGTATTATTTTTCCACCATTGCATTGCGTACTTGTATCTTTACAAACCAAAATAAATAAATAATATATTTAATAATAGTATTAATAATATTATTTGTTAATTTGTTCTAAAACTAAATATATTATTTAAAAAAATAATGTTCTGATCTGATTTACATCAGGGCAAAACTCTTGGTGATCAAATAAAAATTCAGTTTCAAAAACTGTTGGCTTTACATTCACATGTTGTCATGTCTACGAACACAGACACAAAATATGGCCAATTTCCCACGGATTCCTTGGCAAATTGCAATTCTGGAGAAATTAACAAAAGTCCAAACATTACATTTTAGTATCTCCAGTGACTACGACTTGATACACTTCTGTTGTACAGCTACAAAATGGTACGCTAATGCCAAATGATCTCAGAAAAATATTGTTTCCCTGTTACAAACCATCCTGGCCTTCCCCGGCGTTTCTCCAGCACCACTGTGATCTGCCCAGCTGTACAGAGGGCTTAAATGTGACTGGCTGAGAGGAAAATGATCAACCGCCACACTCTCAGAGTGGTAATCCTGTTTACTTTTGTAATCCTGTTTACTTTTAGAAACAACTTCTTCAACTTAGAGGAAATCACACTCTACCTAGAACATTCAAAATATCACACTATGTCCACATAAATCCATTAAGTTGCTATTTAAATTTTGTTGTGTCTGTTGTTGTTTTTTTGTGGTTTTCCAAATCCAAACCAGATAACTTCAGCTTTTCAAATATTTGTAACATCACATTTTTTTCACTTCCATGGAGACCACTGATGGATGGATGGACAGGCAGGTGGACAGGCAGGAAACTTTATTAAGCGCCACAGGGGAAATTTAGTTGTTGCAGCAGCTGTAACGTTTACAAAGTGGCAGGGACAAGTGAAAAAGAGAAGAGATGTAGATCAACATAATACACATACATACTTAAGATAGAGAAAAGTTATAGACTTATATAAACATGAAATAAATGTATGATAAAAATTGCAAAGTAGAAATATTCATATACATTTAAATAAAATGAAATATGAGGTCAAGAGCCCAATCTCCAGGAAAAGACTGACAGAGAACGGAATAAAAAAAGATCAAACGGTTGAAGCCTTTAAGGATAAAATTTTCACATTATACCCACTCTCTCTCTCTCCGCACTCATTATAAGGCTCCCTCGCCACTCCTCGCCGCCCCTGTGACAGTGTTGCCTTTGACACGTGTGAGGGAAGGACGCACTATCAGTTTCTCTAATTACTTATTGGTCATGATCATTAGTGACATGTGAAGGAACTATGGTAACTTTGTGTAAATATGCTGGTGGAGTTCAGCAGCCATCATGGCTGACAATTAAATTGGTCTGTCACTGCTGGGTCCTTCATTAATCTTAACTTGTCATTTTTGTTTATGCTCGTTGTAACGGTGGTGTGGGTGTGTGAGAGGAGTCGCCTTGTGTGTGTGTGTGTGAGTGTGTCTGTGTTTGTTTGCTGGGGAGGTCAGATAGGATTTGTGATGTGAGAGAAGCTAGAAGTTGTGTGTATACATGTGTCATAGGCACATGTGTGTTTATTTGCTCGACTCCATATGTGTACATGTGCAGGAAATGTATATTTTCTGTGTGTGCGCATGGACGTGTGGTATGTGGAAATCTTTTTAATCACAACTGTCATGTTGAAGCCACTTGGCAACCTTTAGCGATTACCTCATGTGTCCTTGAGTATTTTATAAAATTGCTGGGAGAAGTTTAGAGCCTCTCCTAATGACTTTCATAATTGTGCAGTAACGTGGCCATTTACACCATGTGAGAAAATTGCGACTCACTTAAACCTGCTTTTATGTCAATTGAATGAGACAGTGAGGTTATTGTATGATGCATTTATATCAGACCCTCGCACTATTCCCCTTCAGATTGTTCTCTGCGCATGATTCCCTCAGCTAACAGATTTAAGAGTTACCACGATATATAACTTTTTTATTTAGTTGCCATTTTTGGGACTTTATTGTCATTTTTTTTTCTTTTAAATGTAAGCGCTTCAAAATAACACGTCCACACACACACTGCTGGAAAACAATGCTCTCCTTCTACTGACCTTTCACCTTCTTTTCTCCCCCCATTGGTCACATGGACCCCCCCCCCCCCCCCAGGTCTCAGTTATTGTTTCTGGGTGACTGCATGTGACTGAGGCTGAACGGTGGAGCCAGTTGTCGCCTTGGTTTGTATTTACATATGAATGTCAACAACTATTTTTGACCCTGTTTTGTGTTGTTGGCTTTGAGCAGTGACATGATGAGTTTGTAGACGTGTAAATGTGTCTCTGGGTGGGGGCGCACTGCACAAATAGCCACTCCAGAAATCTGCCATTTACATGACAAGAAGAAGAAGCCAAATTTTCTTATATATAGTTTAGTGCTATTGGGATAATTCGATTGTGAACTGCTATAATACGTAAAACTAGACTAAACGTCTATACACTGAATACACATTCAAGACTGAAAGGACCTTAAACTAGAGCAAAATTCCAAAAGTTGAGCTTCTTACCAACACATTAAGGTAGTTTTACCTTATTTCAGATAAATGTTGAATGTTGAATAAAGATAATATAATTATTTTTTAAAAAAGGCCTTACAATCTCTTGAAACATTGATCCATCCTGCATATTTATTCAAATGAACAAGGGATCATTAAACTAATGTGAATAGTAGATCTCCTTGTAAAACGAAAAAGCTGGAAATGGATGAAACAACTTTGATGTAATTCCAAATGATTCTTAAAATGACTTTTGAAAGTGTTTCTACTCTTAGAATAAATCAATCATGAATAAAAATGGTTAAAATAGATGATTGATTGTTAATTGTCTTGATTATTTTTTTCTGAAAGTGTTACGTCTTGTCTCTGATGATTTATTATGTTACTGTACTCACCTAGTTTTGGAGCAAAAGCGCAGAGACAATAAATCTATTTAAATTCTCCATGTTTGTATTTATAAATGTAATAATATAATCGTGTCATATAAGAAGATAAAATAATATCATAAAATAGTAAAATGATTAGTTGATTATTTCAAGACATAGTAATTAAGTTTTAAAAAGAAGGACAGACGCTTGCTCAGGCAGTGGTACCTGTTTTAAAATACGTGACTTAATTTTCTTGTTATTCAAGAGAAATTTAACAGACAGCATTTGAATTTCTTAAAAAGCCTCTGTGTATCCCAACAAATGGTAATGAAAGGAGAACATTATCACATGGTAGTTCTTTTGTCATTTATTTTGTCTACTTATACCAGACTGTTGCGGTCCACTATCAAGTCATGTACCTTTGATTGGTACACACGCACGCACATACACACGCACGCACGTACACACACGCACACAGACACTCACACCATACACACACACACACACACCTCACACACACACACACACACACCACACACACACAGACTCTGAGCGATAATTAGCAGTGTGTCCATGCTTGAGTGGCCGTGTGTTGAGCAGTGGAGTGGACAGCGAGGGGGGTGGGGGTCAGGATAATGCAGACAGACTCGTCCCACCCTTGAAGGACTGAGACGTGGACCCGGCGGATGGAGACACTCCTTACTAATTAAGAATATTAAGTGTGTGTGTTCATGAAATTCTCCCGTCCATTCATCTGCAGAGAGGTGAGCTGTGAGCTGAGAGCATGTTGAGATGACATGCTGACTCAATAGCAAAATCTACCTAATAAATAGTTTATAAACTGAACAGCCTGTTCACGACTAAACTGTATACATTTTAAAGATACCAAGTGAATTCTTTAGCCTTGAGTCTCATGTATAGACCTTCTCACAATTACCCTTTCTTTTGGCAACAGTTCGTCTAATGATGTCACTTTTCCTGTGTCCTCCTGAAGATGGCACCTCGTCCGTGTCTTCCTCTTGGAGTAGACAGCATGCAGAATTCTTGGTAACCTTCATACCAGGGGACCACATGAGAGCAGCTTGGGACCACCACATGAGAGCAGCTTGGGACCACCACATGCTCTCCATTGTTGGCCTGGCATGCAAACTATAGTGTTTTTTTCAATGTTTTTGCATCTTTTGTTTTTTGTCTATTGTGTGTTTTGTGTGCTTGCCGTTCTTGTGTGCCGCTGTAACCGGTCTAATAAATTATATCCCCCAGGTCCAAAACGTAGTTTTATCTGTCAAACTTTGTTCAGGAATGTTAACTATCTAGGGAAGGGGACTTGAAATCCTCAATTCAAGGTTGAGAAAAAATATAAAACCCTTCTAACCCTTCTATTACTTTAGTATCACTTGAATTTTGTGTTAAACTACTTATTACTATGTTTGCATTATTTTTGCAACATTGTATTTAATCCAGTAGTGGTAATAAGTTTCCTGAAATATATTTTATCAATTTTGTATTTGTGCGTTATCATTTTCCCATTCCCATCATAGTCAGGTCCATGTCAGGGTCAGCGGCTGGTAATCGAAAGGAGGTGGCTGTGTTTAAATCTTGTATTCAACCCCCTCCGCAGACACGCATTTGCATGGCCACAGGACAGGCCTGCAGCTCTCTGAACGGGCCTGTTACCGGGCTGTCTGTTGGATGGAGGTTAGGTTGCATGAACACTACTCACACGTTATTGAATGTATGAACATACATCAACACACATGCATATTCACAGCTACTAAAAACATGCATGCAGTCACCCTGTGCCTCCCTCCTCTCCCTTGTTCCAGATGAGTAAAACCAGGCCCGCGTCGTTTCACCTCAGGGTGCCTGCTGGGTTCAGAGGTCATGTGTAATGGCCCAGTGCATCTCCCAGAACAGTTAGCCTGCTCCAACAGTCGACACACTCCGCTACTCCCATCCCCACTCTCCAGGCCCTTTATCAAAGACAATCCCTGGACTGGAGTGTGTGCATGAGTGAGTGAAACACAGTCAAAGATCCTAGTGAATCCTCTACATTTCTCATTTGACAGGAAATATTTATATTAAAATACCGTCAAGAACACCTACAGAACGACAGGTGGGGAGAAACTGGCATGTTGGTGTCGACTAGTCCAGAAGATACAAGTATCAAACATTTAAGGATGTTTATTCTTCCACACAAACAAGAACCTTACTATTACACTAGGGGAAAAGAGTAGGTCAAACAATTTTCCATAGATAAAAAGGATGTTATTAGAACTGGCTGGTGGGTTTTCTCCTGCAGAAATGTGTGTGTATGCTAAATTATGTAACGGTAATCAGAGTGAGACACAGTCATTTCCTCGATAGGTTTGAGGTCATGATTGGAGTAAACATTCATTTCAGAGATGTATTACTGGTCATCAGTGGATTTCCTCTCTGATGCACATGATGGTAAACTTGAAAATGCTTGATGCATACCTCATTGGAATACCATCGTCACACTTCCACTTTAATATGCTGTCTAAAACCAAAGTGCAG
This sequence comes from Lophius americanus, assembly GCA_037951165.1. Lineage (NCBI taxonomy): Eukaryota > Metazoa > Chordata > Actinopteri > Lophiiformes > Lophiidae > Lophius > Lophius americanus. Next base: position 8,301,876 of record JBBDHG010000019.1, on the reverse strand, counting down.
AAGGTGCAAAACGAGAAACTGAGAATGTAAATCAGTGGAAGCCCCAAACATGCCTCTGAATGTTCGTCAGTAGAAGACCCACACAACAAAAAGAAAGAGACCTCTATTAGATTAAGAATTATCATCTGATGCAACATTAATTTGGATTCCTGCATAGCTTCACATAAGCTCATCTAGTATTAAAAACTATTATTTTTAATATGAGGCATTAAGCGTTTCGATGTTGGAAATTTTAGGGATAAAATTGTTGTTGAACACATCGCTATACATAAAGGCAACATAAAACAACTAGAAGGAGAACAGTAAAAAGTTCATCAGGGCTTGATGAATAACTGTGTGACTGGATTTATTCCTTCATGACAGCTATTACAGTTTATTGCAGAAAGGCCAACCAAGCTTACTATCATCTCTTCTCAGCCTACTGTCGTTTTTCTTCACAATATGATGGTTATGTCTCTGTCTCTCTCTCTCCTCTTCTCTTTGCAGATTCGCTCTCGTCCCATAATTGAAAACCGTGCTAATTGCTTCAGCAGCATGGAGCGTCATGAATGCAGCTGACATTTGTAACAGCAGACCCATTGGTGAGAGCTACCCTTCAACAAGAGAGCTGTTTGTGATAAAAATGAAACATAATTGTATTTCAGTGAATAATTGCTTTTCTTTATTCATTCAGGATGCATGAATGTTAGATTATTGTGAATGCTCCACCAAAATAAACTTTTTTCAAATTTAATTTATTTTTAAATCTGTTTAAGAAATGAACAGAATGTTGCTACAGATCCTTAAAATAGCTGTAATTTGCAGCAAATACAAAAACTCGTTTTATTTGCTGCAGTCGAGAAAATGTTTTTTCGTAGAAGCCGAAGACGGCCATGGTGGCACACAATTATCTTTGGCTATTATCTCATGATAACAATTACATTTTCTCATCATCACAAGAAAACAAGCGCCTACATCACCGCTGCAGAAATAACACATAAACCTAATAAGTGCCCTTACATACTCAGTACCAGCAGCCACAGGAATCTATGTGTATTATACTTCCTTAAGAAAACTTTTATCCACCAATGGAAAATTGTACAAATTAACATATGGCGTTGCCACGGCAACGTGTACACACAGGTCAAACAGAAGCTACAGGAACAATTTCTGCCTGTGTTAGACCTTGATTCAAATAGAATCTGATGCGTTTATCAATAATAGAAACCCCTTAGTCAATATATAAGTATTTGTTGTATTCACAAGGTTTATTAAGGCTTTATTGAGTCACATGACCGAATGTCCTAGTTGTTGAGCGATGCATAACAATATGAGAAACAGAAAATGGTTTTAATTGTAAGTAGATCAATACAGTCATGAGACCCCTGATCTATGAGGAACCCCCACCAGGGCTTTTTTCTCATTAACGCCAGAAAACATTTTCGAAGACACAGTTGCCCGTTTTCCAATTATTTGCAAGCATGGCTGTTCCAGGCTTCCATAGATTTAAAAAAAGCTTTTTTAAAAACATCTTAATTGTTGCAAATGAATCCTATTAGAACATTACAAACATGAATGCTACTACAATGTATCAACATGTTATTGTAAAAATAAATAAAGTAATTGGAAACAAGTAAGAAATGTTATTTAGCACATTTCAGTTTTCCCTTAAGTTACTGGAAAGCTGTTGAGCTTATTTAATCACAAAAAGACTTCCAGGTACAGATTCAGTTATAACAGCAGAAAGCAGCACTCCTGTACCTAGAACCCTGTGACTGAAGTCCATTTAACCCAGTTTAAAGTTATTTTTGATCACTGCTTGAAGGGATTTATGTGTGTTTAAATTATACATTGACTTTGTACATTTTTGTAGCAATTACTGGTTCTGTTTTCTGTACAGTAATACAATATAGTAAATTGAAGAAATAGCTGAGAAGTCTTAAAGGTGATCTTGTGCTGCAAAAAAGAACATTTGCAAGTTGAACATTATTTAATGTCATATATTGGGTTCGGTTTAATACCAAAATGGCCCCAGACTCCAGAAGGTTTAATCTGGGGTGGCGATTTGGAGACAGAATAAGCCGTCAAAGCATCAACCCTCTGCCCTGCCTTTCCCTCTGGTGTTTACACAAATGTCTGGCTCGCCTCTGCTACTACCTCCACTGTTGTCCCTGAGGTGGAACAACTCAGATCGCCCATTACGTTCCCACTATGTTTGTACAAAATGGAGCCCTGAGAAAGCTGAGTAAATGGGGCTACAGAGTGGATTTTAATGCCTGGCAAAGCCACATTTCTTCCTGTAATGTATATTCTAGACATGAACCGAACTGTACAGTAGAAGAGACCAGAGTTGTAAAGACATCACTTCACACTTAAGGAACTCTCTGACTGAAACAGAAATTGTATTGATCAATCCCGGGTTTCATTACAATCTCTCTCTCGTGAAAAGTGTTTTCTCATTACATATTTTGATTGTGCTGGCGCCATTACAGTCACACTTTTCAGGGCCTTTCCCAAACCCCAATGGTTAGTCCAAATGGAAGTCAGTGGAAAAGTAGGCAGACAAATGGTCTATGCAGGCATCACATGCTTAAGACCAGGGATTAGTGTGTGTGTTTCTCTGTGTTTCTGTGTGTGTGTGTGTGTGTGTGTGTGTGTGTGTGTGTGTGTGTGTGTGTGTGTGTGTGTGTGTGCGTGCGTGTGCGTGTGCATGTGCGTGTGTGTGTGGTGAGGTAGCTAGCTAGCTAAGTGACGCAGTGATGTCATGGTCTTTGTGTTTTCACATGGGAACCTGATAGCTCTGAACAATCCAAGGCAAGCAATTTCTGGCTCAAGCTCACTTGACATAACAGACAGATAATTGTAGACTGTCCATGGACCCTCCAGAGATCCAGAGGATCAAACCCTCTAGGATTTCGGACACTTTGATGATGTGTTAATGCCTCCAAAAACATTTACCGCCTCAGAGATCACAGTTGGAATGATGTGAAGGAAGTTCAATTTAACGGCTCCAGATATCAGGAGATGATGTAAAGTTTGCGTATTTTGTCCAACTGTTGCCAGGGTGTTAAACATTAAATGTATTCATATTCACACAGTTGATCCAGAAAGTCGCGATTATAAATGACATAATGACTGATATTATTGTGCGTAATGGAAACTCCAGTGCATAAGTGACCAACTCCGGTAAGGTCAAGTAGAACTCAGTCATTATCCCTAGAGGCTGGATGACTCGAGTTCTTAGCCAATTTTTTTGGACAGGAGTTGACATTAATGCAACAGTAAAAGCAGATTATGCTGACCATGCTTTTGCCATGGTCATTTATTTAACTGGGATTTATTTGAAAGGTTCTTGGGCACAAATTAAACTTTACGGCAGTCACTCATTTTCCAGCCAGCCCGGTCTGCACCCTTGAAACCACAAAAAGCAATACTTGCGACTTTATGGAGAGTGATAATTATTTTGGATTACTATCTTTTCCATTATTTAATCATGCTGAATACATTACTAGAAGGACCCTCTGCCGATGCAGCACAGTTCCAATAACCCAATAAGTGCAACGGCTTTATCACCTGTTCTCATTCTAAGTGCTATACTGAATGTTTAGTGCAATAAGCTCAAGACAAGAGCCAAAAACTACTCTAAACTCTAAATGTTATCTTTGTTAGGGTTGTATTTGAATGATTCTTGGGTTGTTTTTATTCTAATTATGTGTTTAATCCTCTGTTTTCACATGCAACGACCAGGAGCCGCATTCCTAATCTCGTTGTTTTCTATACATTGACAATGATGCTTTTTAACTTAACTTATTAACTTATCTTATGTTTTCTTATCTTATGTTATCTTAACTTATGTTTTCTTATCTTATATTATCTTAACTTATGTTATCTTGTTTTGTCTTGTCTTGTCTTATGACATGAAGTCCTCTAATGGTTTCAACCTGATAGTATGACTCCTGGACCATGACCGCCTATACCAGAAATTAGAATCATATTTGTTTAATTATTAGTTTGGTAGCTATTCAAGAAAAACAACATTTCTCAAGTTATTTTTAATAGTATCTAGCTACAAAATTTGATAATTTCCTCCACTGCACATGCCCCACACTTCCACCGCAATTTCAAAGTTATCCATCAAATAATCTGTGAATAACTGCCAAGAACAGTCAAAAAAGCCCTTTATCTACATTGGTTCAAAAATGTGAATAAAAAATACACTCCTCCCCTTTCTCTGGATCCATTCCAACATTTAATGGCTGGTGCCTCACTAAATGCCCAACCTTTCTAGCAAGTTTCATTGAAACCTGTGAATTAGTTTTTGTGCATTTACGGTAAGAGACTGACAAAATAACGGTGACGGACGTAACTAGATTAGTTTCAGGATGTGCACAAGAAAGATATTCCAAAGAAAAAGCTTGATGTAGAAAACCACACACAGTACATTTGTATAAGTTTTATTAGTTAGTTCTGGGCCAGTGCCTCTCTTGTAGGAGCCCTGGCCCCTAAAACGGGTTATTTAGAGCAAACAAAAACTCCCTGGGTTTAAGGCAAGAAGCAATGATGTCAGTGATGTCAAACATTTTTTGTCAGTATATCCAATAAACCTGATTCATTTTCTTAACCACTTTGGTTAAGAATGTCTCTCAATTTATCCGTGAGAGACATTCACCAAAAGGCGATGGTTTATATCTTAAACAAGAAGAATGAAACAGCTTTTTTAAAGATGCAGGTTGCCCTAAAGCAAATCAAGGATTCCTTCTGCATCATAAAATGTCCTTCAAAAGTGTGAGATGATCATAATTTTAGAGCTGTGTTAAATATCACCGGCTTCTTTATATTGTTTGACACCTGGCATAAATGACATGCTTTGGCGGGTCGCTTTAAGTTTATGACTCTCCATAAAAAGGATAATCAATTCTTAGCCACTGTGTGTAAGAGCATAAATATTCGGGCTTATTTGCTATATTTCGTCAGAAATATTATGTATCAATCATACATACAGTGGTAGTACTCTAAAGGGGGTATTAATGTTCTCAGAGTAATAGTACTAATATTAATACTTATATTCATCCTGCTTATACTCCCTCACACTCACACAATCTTTGTATTGACTTTGATAGGCAGTAAAATATCTATTGTTGCTCTTTGGACCAAAGTAATATCAAGTCAAGTTCTACTCACTGGCTGTTTTTGTATTTTCAGACTCAGATCATTCATTTTCCAGGAACGACATAGTTACAAGTAAGAATTAGAACTTTGATAGAGATTAGTGGGTCAACCCTTGTCTATGAGGAAAAAACATACAAACAAACATATTGATCATGTGTGTTTATTCCAATGTAAAGACACATTCAGTCTTACCCTGGGGTCTCAGGGTAATTACCGTGGCGCCTGGTAGGTGTGCGGATGATGCAGGATGATGACATCGTGAGCTACACTTTGACTCTCTTGGGTGGTTAAGCTGAGGAAACAAAACATTTTTATTAAGACTTGCAAAAGATTGGGTTTTCTGTTCCTTGTATGCAAGAGAAACACTTTGGTTGGATGAGGGAAACCTCTCTTTCTCTCAACCCATCAGAACCAAGATCTGTTTTTCATCTCCCGGACCACATGTGTAAAACTGGAGGCCCGTGGGCCACATCCAGGCGTCACAACAATTACATTCATCTGTAGGCTATCCGTGCACCTTACTGTTTTCTGAGGAGCAGCTGCTCATGACTGCAAGGACAAATAGGAGGAGCACTTGTACTTTTACTGTTTTATCGTGACAGAAGAAACGGCTAAATCAGCCCAATCTATTACCAAGGGTAATTAAAGGTTTATTTTTAGTTGATTTTAATTAATTAAAAAACGATTGATTTTAGATGTAATTAATAATTTTTAAAATTTAGTTTTTTGGTTGTTAGTGACACCTGTGAGTAAAAACTTTTCTGTGAAATTATGATGATAAGGAGGGAAACATCAAAATTAGTCATGCTGATAAATTTTGAATTTGGTCTGTAATTTAAGTATTTTGTATTCCATTAGTTTGTTCAGAATTCTACAAAATGAGTAAATAAAATAAGAATAAAATTGTCAGAAAACCTCAAATGAAACACGGTTCATTTGAGAGCTGTTATCTTTAATTTTGGCCCCCTCTGTGATGAGTTTGACACCCTGTCATGGACCAAATAGAATACATTTCTGAATTATTTGTGTCAGAGAGCCCTAAATGTTGTGCATCCATCAAAGTTTTTTGATAATCTTTTTGTTTTTCCTTTGAAAACAGATCTGCTCTAAGTTTGCTGGGGATTTTTTGTGCATTGGAACACAGGTTTCCATTTCTATTTGCAATTCCTCAACATTTATTAAAACTCTTAACTTTGCTGAAGTTTTGACATGATTCATTCCTCACCGGTTTTGCATCAGTCTGATCAAAATATGTTGTCAGAACTGATTCGATGTAATACGAGAAGAGTGATTAAATCATTTTATTAAAAAAAAAAAAGATTCGATTTTTCTTTAGTAACAAAATAATAACCTCTAAATTAGCAAGGAGCGTTCAGCATTGGGTCACCATGGTTTCTTATGGCTTAAATGTTGGCCTGAAAACATGGTGAGAGATGGATTTTAAATTTGTTTTACATCACCATTTAAGAGACTTGCAGCATATTTGTATTAACAAGCTTTTATCTTTATGTGAATAGATAACTTATCTGCACTACATTTCTCCCATATATGTATTTCCTGTTGCAAATTAAATACAATAAAATAATTTCGAGGAGACAAATGTAGTTTGTCAAACATTTGCCTTATAATGAACTTTTTTTGCTTTTATTTGAACTATACACACGAAAGTCTTGAATTAGTTTGGATTGACGGAGATTGTATTGATAATGGCATTTGTTTAACGTGTGTTGAAACAAACACTGTAATAGAACTTATTCCAGCGCTATTCTGGGAAACATGACTGATAAAAGTGACATTAACTCGGCTGAATATTTCTTTTGATCTTAGAATATGTAGCAGTACGGGTGCTACACTGTGCTATTAGGATATTTATTATCTGACTGTATGCTGTGAAACGCGGTATTATTATTTATTCCAGTGGGCGTATCATGTCTGTCTCATGTTATCTCTGTATGGAGGAGTTCAAGCTGCTCCTTCTGATTTATGACTCTGGGGTCTGACTGTGTATATTTACAGTCTCATGACCTGAGAATGAAACCCACTGGGCCGAACGAGGAGGGGAGAGAGGGTTAGGGAGGGTCACGGACTGTAACACACTCACATATACAACACACTGCCTTTAAATGGTTCGTTCAAATTAGTCCCAGAGGGTTCAACATGTCTACTTCAACGACAAAGATGTTGCCAGATTATTAAAAGAAAACAAACATTTCTGAATTATCTTCAAAACATGCAATCAGATGTTCTGTTCTTCTACTTAGTCAGTCGGGTTTTGCCATCACTCTGGTCTTTTATGTTGAAGTTATGACTTTTCCTCTCACAGCATGCAGACATCTCATGCAAATGTTTACAAGGCGCTTTATTCGGAAATGATCTTGTTAAAGCTGCAAGATTTTCAGACTACACAAAACATCCGTCGTATGATACACATGCACTGATTGGCGTTGTGATATGACAAAGAATTCTGGAGAATTTGTGCTGAAACTAACGAAGGCAGAATTAGATGAAACAATCCTGGGAAAGGCGGCTTCTAAAAATGCAAATTACAGCACTTCCATCCATCAACATTATGACTCATAGAATTGGAAGAGCACCACAGATTGAGTGAAGTGGTTGGCAAGAAAATGGCTCGGTGTTAAGCAAGGTGACGGCTGCTTGTTTACAGATCCCAGCACCCTAGGGAGATGGGGTTGTGGACTGACAGCACAGCTTCAGATTGCCATAGGCCTACTTCCAGAGAGGCAAATGGTGCCTGGCAAAATCCGCCCTTCACATGGGTTTGATTAAACCACCAGCAAAAGAACCTTTGCAGCACTGTGCTAAAAATCTACAGAGGCAGCAATGTGTGTGCCATTGAGACATGAGTGTGAAATTTACCAGGATAAATAAAACAACTCACCTGTGGTCTCTACTGTCTCCCATCAATTTCTTCCCCTTTTTTTCTTCCCCAAATGGCCTAAAGTTTCTACAGTGTGCTGTCCCACCACTGGGATGTCAGTGGAAGCACTAACAGGTGTGCACCGGACCCCACCTGCCCTTGCCTTGGCTTTATAAAGCAGCTAGTAGCAGTTAGCAGCTAAAGCAGATAGCATTTAACGCATAGAAGACAAAAACGAAGATCACTCAAACATTGGTAGATATTTTGAGCTCCATCCCCTCCGAGATCAACCGCCGGTGTAAATCATTGTTTACTGTCATTTTAATCATTTCTATATAATATATTTTATGTATGTATTTTAGTATATGAATAGTTTATTGTATTTCTATTAGATGTATTTAATGGAGTCAGTAAGTGTGGTGGCAAATTATGTCTGGATTTCAATAAGGGAGTTATGGATAATAATTTAAAAGTTTTATATTTAATAAATTAAGTTTAAACCTCTTCAGGCTCTTTTTCGTTCGTGTAAATAATAATGTTTCTGTTTATCTGATTAAATCACTTTTTTGTTTTTGTATTCAGATGTTCGAAATAAAGGCATTAATCAATCAATCAAAAATTGTTTAGAAAGTGCTGCATGACGATAAATCAGGCTTATTTCTTTTTTTAAATCACGCAGCAGAGCAGTGTCATTCAGAGTAAACAAACAAAGTTATCATAATGAAGGCTTTTCGTTGTGGCACAGCTGAGCGATCCCTCTGTAAAACGGGATTCTCCTGCTTCTACAAAAGACTTTAGGCCTTTTTACACAGATTATGAAAGAGCAGCACTAAAATCCCCTTGGTGTCAGCTCTTTTACTTTACATCGAACAAAAAAATGGCATGTGACACCTCTTTTGAGATGGGCTTTAGAAAACACATTGTTTTTTCCTGAAGCAGAAGACGGTAATATAAGAACGAAGATTTAATGAAGTTAAGATTCACGTATCCACACAGCAGCTCTTCAGAAAGAATCAAATAACATGTACTATGCTAGGAGGGTCCATGAGCTCTTTCTGTCTCCCCAACAATAAGAAGTATTTTATTCATTTATTTTATAATTAGCTGCTCGCTGCTGCTTGCAGCTTTTTAAAACCTTTTGGTTGTGGATTGCACTCATAATATATAAAACATCACATTCCTCCCCTGACCCGCCGCTGTGATGCCTCTAGGTTAACAAAGACGTCACACCTGTAATTACCTCCACTGGCACTTTTGAAGTGGAATAATGACCCCCCCCCCCCTCCGTCCACAGACTTAAGACCCGTCCACAGAAAAAAGACATCCTATAATCATTTATTTGTTTGATCAAAACGCAATCAGAAATTATAATTGGGTCAGTGGCTTAGTGCTTTCAACAGTTGCATCAGAAGGAGGAATGTTTTTGTTTGTTTTGCATGTTCTCCCAGTGTCTGGCCCGGTCCTCTCAGGGATCTATCCGGGTTCTCCTGCTGGAGTGTACAGATTGTGCCTCTCAACCATTAACAGCTGCGATAGGTTTTAGTTCCCTCTGCGACTCTGATCAGGACATGCAGTTACAGAAAATGAATGACGGAATTTCAGTGGAAATAGTTTCTTGAAGTCTTGTCCTCTTAGCTTTCTTTGAGGCAGTTACCCTTCGATCTCAATGTCACCGAAAATTCTGAAAAATGCCTGTTAAAATGCCACAGACATTTAAACAGACCAATTATCTCAAATCGACAGTTGTAATAAATCATTCAACTTTCTTAATTTTCTGTCTTCTCTGATTGTCCATGAAGGTGATGTTGTGCGGAAAAAGCGTATCCACCATTGGTATGTGTGATATTATTATATCTTCGAAAAGTCGGGAAAAGGATCTAATCAACATCGAAGCAGCAGCCGCTGCTGCCGCTGCAGATCTTTCGTGTTAAAGTGACAACTCAAAAAATGTGCGGGAAATTTTTACGGAAAACAGCCTTTTTTGGACAGATTTTCCTAACCATTGATCCGATTGAGTCAAAATTTGATGCATATGAATCGACTCAAGGAGATATATTGTGTAAATATCATATTTTAGTCTAGTGGTAGATATTTAAATCAATAGAGGAGGCTCTTTTTTTTTCTAAATGAAGAAAAACTGTTTTCTGGACATACCTCAATAACTTTGTCATGGATCATTTTCCAATTTTATGCTAACAGGCCTTAGTGAGAGGATGAACCGGGTTGATTTTGAAAAGGTTGGTTTTCTATTTCCGACACTAGGGGGATTTCTAGCTCAAAAGTTTCCGGCACATTTTTTGATTTGGTCCAATTTCACAGCATATACATACAGCATATATATATATATATATATATATATATATATATATATATATATATATATATAAAATGTTTAATCTTATAGTTCATATTTTACTAACAAGGGAAAGCATTTTCATGAAATAAACTGTTTGTTCAAATATAATGTCTTGATCGTTAGTCTAACTTAGTCCATACTGGGCACATATGATTCTCGTCTAGTCTCTTCATCTTCCGCATATCTGGGTCCGAGTCGCGGGGGAAGGGAAGCCCAGACTTTCCTCTCCTCGGCCACGTCAACCAACTCCTCTGGGAGGAGTCCGATGCATTCCCAAGCCAGCCTGGGTCTGCACCGCTGTCTCCTCCCAGATGCACATGCCCGAAAGACCTCCCCAGGGAGGCATCCGGGGGGCATCCTAACCAGATGCCTGAACCATCTCAACTGGCTCCTCTCGATGCAGAGAAGCAGCTTTCTACTCTGAGCCTCTCCCGGATATTTGAGCTCCTCACCCTCACCTCCTCACATCTCTAAGGCTGAGCCTCACCGCAGAGAAATTTTATTTCAGCCGCTTGTCTCCGCAATTTCATTCTTTCGGTCATTACCCACAGCTCATGACCATAGATGAAGGTCGGAACGTAGATGGGTCGGTAGATCGAGAGCTTTGCCTTTGAGGGTAAACCTTACCCTCACCTGATGGGCGGGTTGTAGACCAAATGCCGACCGCCTTGTCAGCGAGATAAGTAGCGCGTCATACCGGTGCGACGACAACGAACGCGATACAACAGGCAACAGCTGTTTTTTTTGCTGGTCGTATTTTGGCATTTCATCTCATAAGACGTCAGGCTGTGCATGTTATCCAAGCACTTTTAAAATCATAATTCAGCATCAAGTACAACCTTTGAATATCAACTATTTATCAGTATTCGCTATTTAGTATGAGTAATAATAGTTAACTGGGGTTTTCTGTGCTTTGTTTGTAATATATCTGCAGACCTGGTTTTTGAAATGGTTTACCATATATACCTGTCCTGTTACCCTGATGAGCTCCCCACTTAACAGACTTACATGAAACTAGAAGGAATAGGAAAAACCGTAGACCATTTACACCTGCCCATGTTGTCCATGCTAAAGTGTAACTACTTTCAATGCAAATGTTTCTTAACAGTGCACCATACATGCAACCCCCCCAGAGCAATTATATCTTCACATTCCAAAAGTTGTGTTGTATTTTTCATGTAATAAGAGACTGAAAGCTGTAATCACACCTGCAAATCACGTCTCAGCTGACCTTCACTTGAAATGTATATGGTGAGGGTGTAAGAATTGGGCAGACAATCTGCGGTAGTAGAAAAACTTTATTTTAAAAACTAAACAGAACAAAAAACTGTGCAAAAAAGATACAATGAAGTGCAAACAAGTGTCTGCACACAGCCCGGTGCGGGATGCAAGGCCCTACTGGCTGTGTGGTGGCACAGGGTCACGGCGACACCCGAAAACTTGCCCAAGTTGACTCCAAGTACCAAGGAAGGCCTGGTTGAAGGCTGCCGACTGCTCCATATGCTGCCGAGCAAGTTCTGCCTCCTGGCGCCTTGCCTCATGGGCATCCTCAGCCAATGCCTGAAGTTGCCGCTCACATTGCTTGTCCATCCTTTCTAAAAAACTCTCATCGGCTGCCTGCATCTCCCCAAGGACCGCCCTAAGATCCAGCTGCAGCCTTTTCCTCATACCTAGAATGCACAAAAGAGCAGAATGGTGGGTGTTATGTAGGGTTGTAGGGGTAAAAAAGTGGATATACATTGGCTTGCGTGTTGAAGTGGAATCAACAGTAAACAGACTGTAGTGAATGTTTAAAGTTGCATTTGCTGCATAGGCTCTATTTGGAGGTAGGTAAGTCTGATTTACGGAGCCCCAAAGTCTCGAGAATTGATTGTTTTTTATCTTGTGTGCCCAAGATTCATGACAGGTATACACAAGATCCATAACTTGCTCTCATTAGATTCATAACTTGTTCTCAAGATAATATGTTATAATAAATGTTGTCATTCATTAACACACAACACTGTGTGAAACGTTTTATCCTCCGACCAAAGCAAAAGCATAGGCATAGCTAGCTATATACTAAATATAATATTAAAATATGCACAATCTACTGATAACTTCCACTCTGGTTGTCATGTCTTACCGACGGGTAGCAGTCTGTTCTGAAGGGGTCGGGGTAGATGTCATCACCGGAGAGCTGAATCTACTACCATATGAGGATGTGAGCTTGTATCTTCAACTGAAAAGATGTCCAAATCACGAGTTTTTTACACAAACTACAAAAATACTGTTCAAGATAACAATTAAAGATCAGAATAGTAGCTTCTTGTTAGCGTCAGCTAGTAAACGATGGTATGCTAACTATCGTAGCATATCCTTCTACCATACTAATGAACAAGTTGTGTACTGATCTCAGAGATTCTGTCATTTTTGTATACTTATTTCTATTTAAGAACCCTTTTAGTTAGTCAGAGTAACCACAATGAACCATTACCAACCAGTAGTGCGGTGGCCGAGTCTAGTCTAGTCTTAATAAAAATTTAGAACGGGTTTGAGCATTACCGCCATGACCAGCACCGGCAGTCTTGTGACCGCAACTCCCAGCAGCCACCTTGGCAATGGCAGCTTGGAACATGTACCACTCAGTTTCCGTGTCCCCCGGAACGCGGTTTAAGCTCTGCCGGAAGTGGGAGTTGAAGACCATCCTGACAGAGTCCTAGGCCAGACGTTCCCAGCGGATCCTCATTATTTGTTTTGGCCTACCAGGTTTGTCCAGCTTCCTCCCCCGCCATCTGATCCAACTCACCACCAGATACTGATGACAGCTCAGCTCCTCTCTCCACCCTAGTGTCCAGAACATGCGGCCGTAGATCAGCTGATACGATTACAAAGTCGATAATCGACCTGCAACCTAGTATGTCCTGGGGTCAAGGGCACGGGTGGATACCCGTTATGTTTGAACTATGGTTCGTTATGGACAAACTGTGAATAGCACAGAAGTTCAATAGCTGAACACTACTAGGGTTCAGATCGGGCAGGCTTCCTCCAAATCACTCCACTCCAGGTCTCGCTGTTATTGCCCACGTGTACAAGTCTGTAGGTGAATGGAGTCCCAAGTTGGGGCGCTTTCCAGCACCCGTTGAAAGGACTCCAGAAGGGGTGTTTACTCTGGACTGCTGTTTGGCACATAAGCGCACAAAACGGACAAGACCGGTTCCCATTCCCGAAGGCGCAGGGACGCAACCCTTTCATGCACTGGGTTTAACTCCAATACATGGGCAGAGAGCTGGGGATCTATGAGTAAGCCCACACCTGCCCTCTGCCTCTCACCTGAAGCAACTCCAGCATAGTAGAGGGTCCATCCCCCATCGAGAAGGGGGGGTCCAGAACTAGTGGTGTGCGTAGAGGTGAGCCCGACTATATCTAGTTGGTACCTCTCAACCTCTCGCTAGAGCTCAGGCTCCTTCTTCATCATTGAGGTGAATTTTCCATTTCCCCACCGTCAGCTTTCGTAGCCGGGGATCAGATTGCAAAGGCCGCTTGTTGATTTTACAATGCATACTATACGGGGAAAATACCCTTACTGTCAGGGACGACAGCTTAGGCGTACTTTAATATGGTACATGAGGGGTTAGGGTTTATGCAAGCCTGACGCTGATTCCAAAAGGTTAACATACAGGCTAAACAAACACACGATGTACGTTTTAACTAGACAGACCTCACCTCAGTCATTCATGCACAGACTAGTTTTTGGTTCTAACTTAATACAATTATTCAAAATGTTTAACTATGCCTTTATTTCTCCTTTGTTTTTTTCTCTCTTCAAGCTCTCTCTTTCTGCCTTTCTGTGTTTGGAGATTGGAGCGATCTAATTGGTCAGCCCCAGTAGGAATAAACGCTGTGGATCTGGGCTCTGAGAAGGGGTTGCTGTGTTTTATGAGCCATTAAAGTTTTATTCATCCCTGCACCAAGGCAGCCTTCGGCCATGGGGTCACCATGCTTTAAATAAACTCTCATCATTCCTCCACCCCATCCTCCCCAATATCTGCCTCCCCACCCCCTCACCTCCAAACCCTTCTTCCACCCACAGATTTAATGGGCTGTTTATTGTTTGATGTTCAAGTCCGACTTCATCATTTTCCCCCAGCTCTCTCTCTCTCTCTCTCTTTCTCTCTCTCTCTCTCTCTCTTTCTCTCTCTCTCTTTCTCTTTCTCTCTCTGTCTCTTTCTCTCTCTCTCTCTCTCCCTGATTTTTGCCTTTCACTTGTGTTCAGCGGTACAGAGGCTTGACTGATGTGGTTTGTCTGCATATGTGTACTATATGTTTTGCGTGTGTGTGTGTGTGTGTGTGTGAGTGTGTATGAGTGTGTTTGAGTGAGTGTGTATGTGTGTGTTTGAGTATGTGTATGTGAGAGTTCCTGCGCCTGGGACATACATGTAATAAGTCTATAAACTTATTTTGTGTGTTTTGCATGTGACTTTATTAATTCTCCTTTCTGCACTTTGAGTCTGATGTTTCATACATAAGTTTAAAGTTTAAAGCGGGAGTTTCTTTTTTGTGACAAATCCAATGAAATGAGTTGATCGGGTTTCAAATATTTCTCCTGTATGCTCAGAGCCAGATATGTTATTTCTGTCAGCCACATTGTGATCAACATGCATCATGTGACAAGTTAGCTAAATGTAATGTAGGTCACTAATCAACTGCTAATGAATAAAAAATAAAAGACCTCCCTGTTTACAACTGACTTGAACTCAATCAATTCAATTAATTCATTTCAATTTCAATTATTTCAATCTTTAACTGATGTTTTATGTTTTTTTTTGTGTTTACCCTATTTTATATGCATATGCTGAAAGCAATTAGAATTACCTTGCTGTGGAAATATGCTATATAAAGAAACCTGCAGAGCCTTATCTTTATTTTCATGTTTTTGTAGATATCCCTCAATTTGAACTGATTTATATTTCGTATTTACTTCTGCTTTTTGCATGCTTGACGCCATATTGTTGTTAAGTCAGTGGCAACAAAACAATTATTTTTCCCATTGAATTATAGCAGTAGAGGAAGACGAAGTGGCACCAAGTTTGTGGCTTTACTTGTATACCCACTGGTTTATGATTTCACGCCTGGGAGCGGAAGCTAGAATGAGCAAAGCTAGTTTGCTTGGAGGACTGGAACTATCGGTCCGGAGAGGGGGGATACACAGGTGTAACTCAGGAAGTACAGTGGTCGCTTCATCCAAATGTAAAGTGAGTTATAAATTAAATGTATTATTATTATTATTATCCACCAGGTTGCCCTTGCAGTCTTCATGTCGCATAGTCACTGAGCAAGACCCTGAATCCCAATTTACTCATCGGGTGCTTCACAGCCCACTGCTCCTCTGAGCTGGGTTTAACAACAACAACAAACAATTTCACAATCTTGTACCGTTAAGAACTGTGTAACAAAGTGATAATGAAGAGAAAATGTTGTTGTTGTTTTTATTCCACCTGGGTCGGTACCTGCACTGTAGGAATGACTTGATCTGTTGTAATGAGGCCGATGTACATCAACTGTTTTTGGGACTTTCTTTGGACACACTCTAGACACATGGACTATATTTTATTTGGAATGAAAAGGCTCGGGTGACATGGGAAAGCCTGAAACATACAGTAAACCTACTTGAACATAGTATAACATTCGCAGCCCTCTCAGTCACCTGGGTGTGGTCAGAGTCAGGGTGTCAAACAACAAAATGCAGGGTCATCTAGCAGAAAATACAACAACAGTCATAGGTTTTCTTGGGACAGCATCCACATTTGTTTTGACTGGTATTGTAGGTACCATAATACGTAATAGCCAGTGAAATGGTACATAGATTCTTCCTGCATTCATTTAGTAACGTTACAACTGTGTAGTTGCTTTTCTATCATGTTTACCGAGTTGTCACTGAAACGATTGTCACTGTAAAGACTTTATACACTTCTGGTCCCATGGTGTTAGAGGCTGCACTGAAATATCTCCCAACTTGTGGAGCCATCAAAGGGGACTTCCAGGACTATGAATGATGAGAGTCGCCCCCCGCATCAATGCAGCCCCTCTTTTTTTTTACTTCTTTGTAACACTAAACGTCAATTAATGAATCCTTCCTTTGGGATCATTTTGTTTAATTTGTTGACAACAAGTTTATCTTTATGCTTTTAAGATGCAACAGTTTATCAGCCCGGAGAGAGCCTGTGAAGCACTTTTTTTTGGCTGAGAGGGACAGAATGATAGAAGAGAAATTTGGGAGGGGGAGAAACAGAGTTTGGAGAGTTCCCTTGCATGTTGTGTTACAGCTGACCCTTTCCTCAACTTTGACCCCTGACCCCAACAGATATCTGTCATGAGAGAGAGCTGCTTAACAAAAAAATGGAGCCTGGTTCAGGAGTCAGAAACAGAGAGACAGACATAGAGCAGCAAGGAAATAGAGAGGGGGGGAGGAGGAGAGTGGGCTCCATCGCACACAGAGGACTCATTTATCCTCTCTCTCTCTCTCTCTCTCTCTCTCTCTCGACTGCAGTCTTCCTCTCCTTCGCTTTTGTTTTTGTTGCACAGAATCTATTGTCTTTTCTTCCTAAACATTGGAGACCTCTTTCTCTTTGCCACCAACTCATCTGCCCTCCTTTATCTCTTCGCCTTCATCTGGTTGCTTTTTGGACCATCAGCACTGGCGACCAGCAGGTATGGCTTCATGGCAGCGAGGACCAGCAGGATTCTGGGAGGGAATTTGTGGGAAGAGGCTTTAATGAGAGCGAGGCCTCATCAGCCGGTGAGAAATGTATGCAAATGATATGCACAAACCAAAAGGACCCTGGGTAGGCGAGGTAAGCACTAGCCGAGCTCCTGCTGGGCTCGGAGGAGGATGAGCGGTTCAGGTCAGAAGAATGACAAAAAAACACCTCCTCCTCCCTTTCTACTTCTTTTCTCTCTATGTGTTTATTTGTTCTTTATTATTTTCTTGCCTGTGTAGGAGAGAAAGATGAAAACCGGTGATCACATAAGATAAGAGAGGAGGAGGTGCTATGACTCCATAATACTGTTTATGTGTTTTAGTTTCTGCACTGCTGTTGCTAGGCAATTGTTTTTTCTTGTATTCACCATTGTAAGCACACTGACATTTTTAGGGTAGAATATCTGGAGATTAAACACATCTGTTTTTTACATCCAGACTTTCCAGATGTTTAATTGTCATAAATGATTACTGGAGCAAATGAAAATAAAAACTCAGCAGAGAACTACTCTGCTCTCTAAATGGGAGTCGTTTTTAATAGAGAATTTTGACAGTGATGTTTTAATATTTTTTATTTTTTATTTTTTTAAATTTTTTTACACTTCACACATTTTGAAAGATGATCTTAAAAAAATACTATTTATCATCAGAGTGTAGGTGAAATTTGCAGTTTTTTTAATTTTGGAACTGAAATAAAATACGTTTTCAAACAATTAAAGAGGGCATTTGCAAGAGGATTCTTTAAACATTTATTGATCGGAAAATGTAGCTTATTCTTTTGATTTTCATATATTTGCAATAATGTTGAATGTAATTTGTTTATGCAGACTTTGAAATCCATTCAATTAAATGTCACTTCATTGTATTTTGTAAAATTCTATAAATCAAATACAAAAACAAAAATGAGTTTTTGGCAAACAATTAGTAATAAAATGTCGTTTGGCTCGCGTTAAATTGTAACATATAATAATAATAATAATCACAATAAAAATACTACTAATAATAACAATATTATTATTATTATTATTATTATAATTATTATTATTACGAGTACTACAATAACATATTCAGATTTTTATTCATTTCGAGTATTTTTTCCTTCTCTTAAAGATTTGAATTGCTCCTTTGAATCACATAGTTAGACGCGATTTAAACAGCTTGGAAATTAAAAGCGTTAATTCAAAATAATATCCTTTCTGCATTTAAAAAAAACAAAACGTTATGATATAAAAAAAAAATGTAAATTATATTTTTCTTTTCTCAAACGGGATCCTTTAAAGTGACGCTGAAGAGCATAAACGAGCTCGTGCTTCTCCTCTCCTCTCCTCCTCGCCGCCGCGCGCGCTCGGAGCGCCACTCCTGCAGGAGCTGAGAGGCGCCGGCCGGCCTGTCCGATCTGACTGCTGCTGCAAATGAGGAGAAAGAAAAGTCAACGAATAAAGGATGAGGCGAAACATCGGCGTGACAATTTCTGCGGCGTTAACTAGAGATCGTTAAACGCGTCTCGGTCCAGGCGGCATCAGAAATGGAAACCTTTATTTATTTATTTTTTCCCCAGCGTCGCCTTCGTTTGGGATTAAACAAGGCAGGAGAAGAAGAAAAAAAAACAACCACCCATTGAGTCTCGTGGAGACGATGAGAGTGACACCTGATGATGTCGACTTTGACACGTGTTAATTGCTGCTCAGCTCTCCTCATTAGGGAGTCCCAAATTATTTTAGTGCTCCAGGCCAGAGTGCCCTGTTTGCTTTTTCAGAGGAGGGGAAGCAACCCGGCGCAAACTTAAACTGTAAACTAAGTCACGGCGAAAAAAAGATTAATATTTAATGTAATCAAATTATTAACAGACCAAACATGGTTTTCAGATTCATTAAAAATAATTTAGGTGATTAGAAAACTTAAATAAAAAAATGAATAGATAATCAATAAAAAAAAAGAAAAGCTTATTCATACTTATTTATAATATTTAATAGTTTACCTCATGGCAGATGCATTTTTATACGATGAAACTTCAGTGGAATTATATTATTTTTGTTTCATTTCCAATTAGGATTTTTTTCCCCCCTTTCCTATGTCAATATTCAAGACAGGAAAGATTTCCCTGTGATGCATTTAGTGTCATCTCATCCCCTCTGATCATCAATGAGTTACAGTCCAGCCAAGTCAATAATAAAACCAAAATCAATAACCTCCTCCGATAAAAGGCTCTCTTCAATAGCCTGACAAAACTGCCTCGCCAAACGCAGCTGCAATTAAACATCGAGCGAATGTGACTTGCACCCAATCAATGATATTCACACATTAAAATCTCAGCACCTGATGTGATTATTTTTAAATTTAAATGTGCATATGCAGCTCCAAGCTGCTCCTGACTCCCCACCTTTAACCCACGCTGATCCCTGCAGCAACACACTCACAGCACCAGCCCTGTCCTCCTGTCCTCCTGTCCTCCTGCCTGCTAGATTGCTTCTTACCTGTTGCCATGTATATGCACGGCCTTGCATGGTGAATTAAAAAGCCTTTGTTATTGCCCTGGCTTCAGGCCGGCCACTTGTTTATGACACTGGTAATGGCGTTAATTGTTACTGTTGAGATTACCTGTCAAGAGGATCTGCGCTCAGCGCTTGCAGAAGGCGTCCCTCTCTTGACAAGGGGTGACAAGGGGACGGGGGAAAGGGGCAGGGGGTAGAGAGATTGGGGATTGGAGGACTGGGGGGGGAGATTGGGATGCCCTGATGACTTCTCTGCTGATAATCAGCCGCCACGGCCTGTGGGATAATTCAGCTGTCATTGCCACCTAGCAGGGCCCAGCATCAGGCAGGCTACTCCAGCTGGCGTCATTCATTTAAAGCGAAGATGGGGATGGAGGCCAGAGGAGGGGTGAGGGGACGCGGAGAGCAAAGATAGCGTCTCTATCTCATTTTTCAGTTCATTGGATTAAAGCCATCAGGAGACATTTGCAGTTAAGAGGAGAAATATCTGACCGGTTTCTCTGCAAACCGCTGCTGTTGGATTTTTTATACAACATATACAACACAGGAGGAGATCATGATAATTCTAATCATTTTAAACTCAAACTTCAAAGCAACAAAAAGTGTTCTGCTGCATCTTCTCTCCAAGAATTCAAACGTTCATTTATGTTGCCATCATGTCTTTTATTGCATTTTACAAATAAATGAATCATCAGTGTGAGGGCATAGGTTGAACGTGTGTGTGTCATGTCCCTATTTGATGATATGCAGCCAAATGTTTTGCATGTTGAGAGTGAGATATCTGTAATAAAGGACATTTCTGAAAATACACTACAATATAATAATCTAACACGCATACAAATATCATCAAAGATGAATACTGCAAAGATCAATTTGATTTAGAATTTCATTTTAAGAAATAGGACCTGCTGAAAACCCGTAGAAGGTCCCACCTATTTCCTTCTGTCTCAGCAGGATCATTGTCTTCCTGGAGTGGCGTGCACCATAAAGAGGGCAGCAGCAGCTAAAATGGCAGGCAAATCACTTTTCCAATGGTTTTGGAGCAGCTATCAGTGTCATCCCTGAGTGGCTGTCTTTATCAATGAATGTGTCTGATATGGAGGGGATGTGGGGGCTCAGGGGTGGGGGCTTCCCCATTTCTTGCAGGAATCTCCACGAGTTTAAGCTGCTCAAAACTGTGAAAGATTTGAACAGCTCACGTCCCCAAGGTGGTGAACGGCGAGCTGTGCTGTATCTATATTCTGCTGTGGCAACGTACAGGGTTGTAACACTGCACCAGTGTTACTCTAGCGGGATAATGTCACCGAGGAAATAGTGCCAGCACATCTTCTTTTTCTTCCTAGACTTTTCTTCATGTGTTATGAGAGCTGATGTCCAGGCTTTGGAGATTTTCTGCTTTCTATTTATTTGTTTATATTTATATTTATTTGTATATTTGCCCTGCAAATAAACTGTATTATTACACCTTTAAAAAAAAATCCATTTAAAATTGCTAATTTTATTTTGAAATATTAGAAAGTTAATTAACCCCTTATTGCTAAACTGTTTGGTTGAGCACATTTTTATCCGATATTTTTGAAAATGTGTGCCAATTGACTGAACCTGTTTATAATATGACAGTATGTATATGCCAAATAGTAAGGGGCCAAGGATGGAGCCCTGGGTGACACCACCGGTCACAGGGGGCACCAAGGAGGAGGCGTAAACCACAGTTATGAACAAAGTCCTATTTGATAAGTAGTTTTATTTTTGGCATATTAAAGCATAATATAACTTACTAAACAAAATGATGTTACTTAATACAACAGAAAAAGTTTAATAAGGGTCAAATAGTATTCTAAAAGTATGATTTACCTAAGGGTTGAGTTAATCTAATTAAATTTGATTATTTTCAATAGAAATACCAATTTCATCATGAAATTATTTTATGTCTGATTTTTTTAAAATGACTAATCAATTAGTTGTTTCATTGTAAATTGAGTGTCTATGATATTAAATGAATGTCTTGAATAAAATAAAATATGCAAATTAATAATTTAATAAACATTTGTTTTCGGTGAGGACATTAAAGGGTTAGTATTGTTGTAATAAAATTTGAATTATTCATTTAAGTGTACACATCACACTGTGAATGTGAGAACTGGTCCATTTTTTGCATTTTGAATTAAAGAAACAATATTTGAATTATTATATAGTGTTAAACGGATCTGTGGTCACTTGACTGGGTTCAAAGTGTCACAGAACTTCAATCGTACATTCAGCAGTCAACACATACATATTTCATACTAAAACAAACAAGATGTTATTTTTACAACACCTCCTGTGTAATTTTAATGATGTTTGAGTCAGACATGCTCACACCATTGTGCACCAACACAGAGGATCCTGTGTTACATGGCCAGGCAGTTTGTGCTAAATGTGTCTGAAAAGAAAATAAACACAACAAAAGCTTTTTGCACACACATCAATCCTTGTGTGATCGAGGAATTATTTTCAGCGGATAAAGGAACCTGTTTCACGATTTGATGAATGCTTTCATTTTTTTTCCCTTTAATTTGTTACTCAATGAATACTTTCCAATAGCTCGTTGTCCCAAGCCATGAATCAAACACAATTGCTTGATTTGGAATCTGCAGTTTTATTGTCACAGCTTAATCCTTCGGTTGTGGTTTGCTAAATGGGGCCCCATCATCACCACCACCGCCACCACCACCCCCGTCATCCTCACAACTTTACCAAGAAATTTATAATAAGACAATTTCTACTCCGTATTAAAACCGAGCACAGTCTCATTTCTAATTCAAATGATAGCATTAGGCGCAAATGCATTTATCACCCGCTACAGGAGTGAGGTTATAAACAATGCCTTTCATTATCAGGCCCAGATGCAGTGATTGTTGATTAAAGGGATGTGAATATAATGGCCACACACACACACACACACACACACACACACACACACACACACACACACACACACACACACACACACACACACACACACACACAGATGGGTGGACATTAGGAAAAGAGAGAGGCCATCTGAATAGGCTGGAGGGACATTAACAGCAACAATGATTGATATTTGCCGCACAGGCTTTTTAATGGTATTGTTATTCCTCAGAGTTATATCCCGTCCTCCCCACGTCTCGTCTCAAGAATAAATGGAGGTGTAATAATGAATAGAAATTATCCTGATTATTTTGGTGGAGGTTGTGGGAGAGAGACTTAGGAGGGGATTGATTCATAATCCTCCACGAAGCTTTGTCAACAGTGTGTTGTGGATTTCTTTTAATATCTGGCATCTTCCTCTGGCAGGGAGACATCAGTAGCGTTAAAGTAGAAGTGCATATTTAAATTAAAACTTGCATAGTTTGCCCATTATTTAAAGTAAAGTCTATGATTTGCATCCTTTTCTAAGTGAAATTACATCCACGAGATTTATAATCATTCTGGCTTTAAAATTATTTTTTAGTGTAAGTTTATACCGGTATAAAGTCATACTGCAATTAATCTAACAAGAGACCTTACTTGCGTTAATGTGATTTTACAGAAGAGATTTGTGGCTCTATCTTAATTTCATGAACTTTCTTAATTTGAGCTTTAAAATATTTGAAAATTCAACAAGGAGGATGTAACGTGTCAGAGATCCCGTTCTTCAGTATCAATCTTTACTTATCAGTGAGGATGCCCTCGCTGACAGACACTACACAGACCAGCGTAACTTCAACAAAATCAGAACGTCTTTTCCTGTGTGGGCCCTCGTCACTGCACGAACCGCTGAAATGACTTGTTCTTTCTTGAGGGCCTGGACTCGCTGAAAGGTGATCATGTGAACAGCTGAAACGGACGGGGCCAAAATTTTTTTTTGATATGATGAGAGCCCAGCTTGTCCAAAGCAATTGTGTTTATTACACTCTCTTTGAGCACCTGCTGCAGCGAGTGGGTCTGCCAGGATGGACACACACACAAACACACACACACACAAACACACACATGCACCTCTCTAAAATCTATTCTTCATTTCTCCACCATACACCCTAATGATGGCCGTTTTTGTGACACCGGGACTGAGAGCTGCTGTTTCAGTGATGTGCTGCACAGGATTTTGTTAAAAAACAAAGAAATAAGGACAAGACACACACACACACACACACACACACACGCACACACAACTGTAAGGGTAAGGAAGCATATAACAAGTTCTTTATTTGCTTTTACAGCTTTTAATGGAAGTTATTTGAGCAAGAAATACATTTTATTTATGTATTATGATGCAGCGCCTCTCAGATATGTTATATTGGAAATTCCCCTATAAAAAATAAAGGTGTTGATTAAGACACTATATTTTATTGTTTCTGCTTGTGGCGGCTACCTGTTGTTCATTATTATTTCAGCAGCAAAGCAGCACAGTGTGTCTTTCTGCCATTTTGAACGAGCTTCTGCGTAATAGCTTCAATAAATATCTGCTGCTCTATTAGAACAAAGATAATCCTCCAGCAAATACAGGATGTACTCAAAAACACAAACTACTATATGTTTCGTTTCATTCCTTTGCTGCTCTTTTTTCCCCTCATCTCTTTACATTGCGTCTTCCCCTCTCGTCTTCTTCCCCACCCTCCTCCGCATCTTCATCCTCCTTCTTCTCCTTTATTCAAACATGGTGTGCATCAGCCATCGCGACCATTTCTCCCGTCCTCTTTCCTCTCCTAGGGTGTAATGGTGTGATGCCTCCCTCCGATGTCTCCCCCACTCTGCCACCCCTCCGCTCTCTCAGTAATCAGGGCCAGATGGAGGCAGAGATGGAGTGATGGAGGGAGGGAGGATTGGGTTTGGTCCTAGCAGTGTCTTAGAACGTGGGGAGCTGTCAGCCCTGCAGGGAGAGAGGAATTCTCCAGCAATAAAATAGGGATTTATCACCACTCTACCACAGAGAGAGAAACGGAGAGAGAGGGTGTGAGGCAGAGAAAAGGACGAAGAGATCAAGAAAGTCAGATAGAGAAAGGTGACGTGGGAGAGAGAAGAATGGAGAGGGGCAGAAGGGAAATTTGCTGAGGGATAAAGAGAGGGGGAAAAATTGATTGAGGAGTTTTCATCATCATAAAGCTCTAGATAGATGAGGTAGAAGGAAGGAACATGCAGGATGATGGAGAGATTTCTACCAAAAAAAAGTCCTGAAAGGAGGACAAAGCCCAAAAAGAGGGGAGCAGAAATTGAGAAAGACAGTTGTAGGATGACACCCGCTGCTCATCTTCTCAAATTCCAGGAGCTTGACAGTTTTTCTTATACCATCTGTAGTCCACAGAAAGCCGAGCGTCCATTCAGACAGTAATGCCCAGTTGCGTTCAGGGGATAAGATGTTAAGCAAAAAGACTCGACCTCCCCTACTGGGCCAAATGAACCTGCTAAAATAACCGCTCTCCACAATCGGCTGTGTAATTGAAACCAGAATGTGCAGGACTTGATAAATTGCTTGACCCTGCAGGAATGTTAAGGTCGTAAATTTTTAGTGCATTTTGGCGGTGCTGAGATGTGCAGTGTTGTATGCTAAGAGCATTTGCACTGTGTGTGTGATGTTCACAGAGAGAGGCTGTGTGTGTGTTTACTATTACAAAACATAACGCTCTCCCATAGTTGTGCAGAGACACAAATGCTATTGGCGGCTGTGCAGTGTGTGAAAATCCACAGTCTCACAGATGGAGACCCATGCATCCATCCACAGCAGTATTCCAGCTTACATACCCCAAAGAAGATTCTGCACAAACCCGCTCAACAACCAGAGAGACTCTGCTTCAGCTCTGCATGTTCACAGGCTAACAAACGGGAGAAAATGTGGCTCAGCTGATATGATGCTTGATATCACTAATTACGCCATATTGGTTTATGATCCAGAACCACTTATTCAGTTCAGGGTTTTGGGTTGGAGGGGAGCTTGAGCCTATCCCAGCTGACAATGGGCAAGAAGTGGGGCAAGCCCTTCATCATAGAAAGACAACCACTCACGCCTAAGGGTAATTTAAATTCACCTACACTGCTTGTGTTTGGACTGTCGGAAGAAGTGGAAGTACCTGGAAAGAACCCGCGTAAACAAGAGGAGAACATGGATCCTGCACAGAGGCAGATGTGGAATGAACCCAGAACCATTTTGCTTTGAGAAAACTATGCAACCCACTCTGCCAACATGTTTCTTTGGAAAACTATTGCACCCAGATTCATGGTAATCCATCAACTATTTAAAACATTATTTACCAAAAGAAAAGTACAGAAAACACACACAGAAAACAATTGAACAGCCAAACATTGGAATGTTCAAAAGAATTGGGAAAAAAAATCCGAATTTCCTCATTTACCCCAAAACTACCTTGGAATTAATGGCTTTTTCTTTGCCAAATTCAAAATATTTCTCCCAGCAAATTTCATCACAAATTTTTAGGAATACTTTCTGTAATAGATGGAAAATGGTTTAAGAAAAACTATTTCACAATAATTAGAAAAAAAAAAAATCCTGGAGCTGCGTCTTCTGCGATATTTATTCCAACATTTGGAGGGTTCCTGACCCGCCACATGTCTCAAACTCTGGACAAATTTGTTTAAAATCCATTCTGCAGTTCTGATGTATTCCTGTTAAATGACAAAAACACCAACTGGTGGCTCAGCCTCCTTAGAGAAGATGACAAAAGCACAAAACACTAGATGTCCTCAAAGTCCAGAGAGCATGATAATCAAAGCAGTGAATGTCCAATAATGTACACAATCACATGTGAGAATGTTTAAAAATTGTATAATTTTCAGATATATCTTTTTTTTGTGTGATATATGAATTGTCTGTTCCTTTTGTGCCTCGTTGTGTTGATCACATACCTACACTAAAAAGTAAAAATCGTAAAAATCCCCAGAAATTACGTTTTACAACTATCAAATGGTGATAAACTGTAAAATTCTAAACAGTATAACACTGTAGTAGTTACGTTCAGTAACCCTAAAACAGCACATCAGCTAAGTGTTGAATATTTTACTGTAAAAATTCCAACTTTTTTATTTATAAATTACTATAATGTCACAGGGAATTCGCTATCGTTAAAGAATCATTCTGTCAAAGTGACCAATATCACTGATACGTACATTTAAACCAACAGAGATAAATGTATCCACTAAGAAGGAGCATACTGTTGTTTCTACTACAGCAGGATGCCTAAAATATATATATTATTTTAAATAATGATCATTTCAAGGTAAAATAAAAAGTGTGAAGTCATTTGTAATTACCGTCATTTTATGTACAGTCCTTGTAAAGGAACTCTTTTTTCATGGTAATAAATCACAATATCTTTTACAGGATCTTTTTTTACTGCAAAAATCTGGCAACTACAGCTGTCAGTATTAAACGGTAGATGATGCAGATTGTCGGTTACAGTACACTGCATTCAACCAATTCAATGTTCAGAGCAAGATTTATTGGATTTATTCTGTTCTTCATAATCTAGTTTTGATAATATTTTTAGAATGTGTTCATCATTCTCCAGGTAGACTAGGTGAAATGGAGCTCCTGCTGCCACAATCCTTTACATTTACCACCTCCATCCGATTGCTGGACTCCAAAACAGTCTCCCAACAGAAATACTGTCTTTTTAAAGCTGAAAACATTTTGGTTGTTGTTTTTCTCCAGCGGCGAGCATCACCTCTTACACATATCTGTCTTCAGGATGGCGGGACTTACAACCTCTAGAATGATCTGTGGCTAAAGAATTTCTTTACTGCTCTCGCATCCTTGTGTTCATAAATCTATTTGAAATGATGTGATGACCTCGCAAAAATGTTACAAATATTTGATGGTTAAGATGGGCTGACAGTGTAGTTGCCGCAATTTTGTTATTTTAGAGAACAGAATTGTTTCTGACTGCTAAAGTACCTTCACCTTACCTTCATAGTTTTATATTAAAAAACAATATTTTAAAGGAGACTAGACTCTTATTTACTGGTGTCATTTGTAATATGGAAGGCTAAATTTGGCCTTTTGGTTTGATGATTCAGGATCTGCCCTTGTCATCCAGTCAGGAAAACCATGAGAGGGTTTTGTTTTCTTCCATCCTCAGTTGTCAAACACCTGTTGATGCACTTGGACTTATCTTCAGTTGGACATGTGGGTGTTCCGGGTCTGTCACCGTAGGATGTTTTCCGACTGGCGACCCAGCTGAGAGTGATTAGCTCCTAGTCCATGTTCCGAGACCATCAGCCCAAGGTTTGTCACGCCTGATCCTCGCCAGTCGTGTAGCGCTCTCCGCTAACTCGGTTAGAGTTAGTCAGGGATATTAGCAACAGATTTGTTTTCTCTAAATCAAAAACTATATCATTGATCATTTTCAAATTGTATATTCTCTCAGACTTTAGTGAGAGGAAAAGCTGGATTGATTTCAGGAGGATCCGTCGTATATTTCCAGCGCTAGGAGGGGCTTTACCTCCACTTGTTTTCAGTCCATTATTTCTCAGTCCTCGGTCCAATCTTGTCCAGAGTTGGTGCATATGAATTGATTTACTCCAGTTGTTCAGATTTTATTCACTAGTGGGAACTTGTTTTAATGAAAAATTATGTTTTTTTGACAAAACTACCTAACCATTAGTCTGATTCTGATCCGAGGAGATCTATCCTACATACTTCATATTTTTAATATCTAAGGGAACTTTTTTTCCATCAAAAAAACTATTTTTCTAGTACAACTTTTATTTCATTTCAGGAGATCGATCAGGAGGCTTGCTTGTACAACAAAGGGGATTAGGGACTTTTTTGAAAGATATACCTTTTGCTGTCGGGAACGACCCCGTAGGCCCAGATATCTATTATATTAGTCATCCCTGAAAAGGTACAGATAAGAAGGATGAGAAGTCCCAGACCCAGAGCAGAACCTTTAATATGGACCAACCGTGACACGTTTAACACAAATAGAACTTTATTGCACAGAAGCACCAAAAATCTTTATTTGATCATACTTGTATAGTGAATGTTCCTGATGTGACGCATCCTTAAATAATTAAAGAAAACTTGAGTCACAAGATAAAAATGCAAAAGCAGTTATTCAACAGAATCTGACCAGAAACGTCAAATACGTATTTGAACATTGCTGAGGGCACGGAGAGCCAAACCTGGACCAGAGGGCATAGAGGGGTCAACACAATGTAAACAGAGACCACTATACGATTTACGATTCTGCTGCCTGCTAAGACGAAGGGTCTGCACATTCTCAAAATCATAATTGCTTTTTGCAGCTTTTCAATCAGCCAGACTAGGTGGACAATGTTTTTGTATCTTTTTCGCCTCTCATTTTTCCCCTTGTCATTAGAGAGGCTGCGCCGTGTGTCAGTAGCTAACCCAGTGTAGCTGTGACTCAAGGCTAAACCAAAGCAAAATTCTAGAGTTCTTTTTTTTTATTCTCTTTTCATAATTAGGAGCAGATGTTGCTTTTTTGTCTCCCTTTATTTCTTTCGCTCTTTCGAAACTCCGACGTTCGCCACTCTGGCAGACTGAGAAAGGGAAACCTAGACACACATGCGGACATCTGGTTGGACATGGAGAGCATGCAGCAACACAGCATTTCACCTCACCCCACCCCCTCCTGTTGACAGTTGTTACCTGTGCCCCGGCAGCCCCTCACTGCCCCAAGATAAAACGACCTCTATCCAGAGCCAGATGCATAAATATTTCTCTTTCTATTTTCCAAAATAGCTTTTAATTTTACAAGTTTTATGACCCTAATATTAAGTGCATATGTTTTACAAGACACCATGTCCTCTGCCTCACCCCTCTGCTTCAAGTTTTTTTTTTAAGTCTGCTAAGAAAAGAGGATAAGAAAAGTTGAAAAAAATGTGGGGAAAGGTAAGACAGAGAGGAATTTTCCCACACATTTCCATATGTTCTACCTGAATCACTGCTGGATGAATTTAACTCTTACATGTCCATACTGAGATTTTAGAGTGTGAGGTTAGAACGCACAAAACTCTAAAATTTGAATTAAAGTCAAACAACTTTTGAGGGATTTTCTGGGTTTAAAAAAAAAGAAAAAGAAATTCAACTTTGCGTAACGATTTAAAAAGGATTAATATCTGACATAAAAATACACAAATTTTAACATTTTCTTGAGTTTACAGATTTTTTGTAAATATTAAGTACATTTTGTAACATTGAAACATTTTGTTGGTAATTTTTTGCATCGCTTGTCTTCCCCAGGAAAAACTAAATAAACACTGCTACATGATTTTGCGTGGTTGTCAGCTGATCATTATTGGGAGTGGGCGAGAAAGACCAAAACCATGGAATAGGGTTTTCCGATAGAAACAATGGATAGGGTTTTTCACACACACATATAGTTCTTTCCCAAAAACGATCTAACTGAAAACACTTTTCTTCTCCACCTGTTAGCCTCACAAATGTCACGATACATTCTAAACTTAATACTGTATTATTTTCATAGTTGTAACCATGGATTTATTGGATAATCCGAAACGGCAGACCAGCATGATAGATAATGATTTGACGTGAACTGAAAAGATTTCTCCAGAGCTAATTTCTTTCTTTGTGGCCATGAACTCTCGGCCTCCCCATGACTGATTTTTCTCCCTCCATCTCCTCAGAATCACACACATGTGTTTCAGCGACCGTAGATAAATCTTTCATGTAACAGATTTTTAGATTTCGTAAGACTGTGCATATCTAACAGCATGAGCCCACTTCTTTAATTTGAGGGGAGCCATCTGAGAAAATAACAGGATGGAAATGCAGTGGATATTTAATGAAAAGATTATTTATTGTTTTTATGTAATGCCATTCAAACCTCTGAGTGAAAGGATCGTAACATAAAAGAAAACGTTTTTTAAGCCTCCCAATAATGCTTTACAGATTTACAGGAATAATGGAGAACATCCAGAATGTATGTCTCTCAAGCAAAAACAGAATAATTGCACATTCTAAAGGAGGGACAAATCCCACAGCTGCGACTCCAAGTTCATTTTAGTTGAGGATACGAGCCAGTAATTCTGATTAATGCTTCAAGCAACATTCACTCTGTGAATGCACTGTAAAAAGTAGTAGTGAAATCTACGGTGATTTACTGAGTTTTTACACAATACATTATTGTATTTTATTGCACAGTATAAAACAGTGAGTGCAGTCAACAATTTTAGTCATCAAATAACAAAGCATTAATAAAGTCACTATTGTAGAAGATCACAGTAAATAATGATCTACTGTTGACAGTTGCAGTTTGGGAACACACACTGTAGAAAAATTCATAATATCCTGGTGGTCAGTGTGATTTTCTGCGCTGTAGTTGGCTGGAGCTGCAGCGTGAAGGAAGCCGATTTCACCAAAGCTCATCGGGAGAGTTGCTTCTTTCCTGGGAGTGAGGTGGAGTTGTCGGTGGGGCTGGAATCACACTGAATCTTTCCAGAACACCTTCAGAGGTGGACTGAAACCATCGAGGATCAACACCGAATGCCATAGCAAGTCTTTTCTACCAACATCCATTAAACTGTATAACTCCTCCCCCTTCTGCAGGAAGCACAGCTTAAACATCAGTGCAATATCGTGCAATAGTACGAAAATGATGATGCTGTTAGTCTTAGGCTAAGGTTTATATTTACATGCTGTACACTTTATATTAGGTTTACTGTCATCTGCAATAGTTTTGTTATTGTAATCTCTGGCACAAGAATTTCTTTCAGAAGCAATTAAGTCTTATGTAAAATCTTATCTTATCTCATCTTAGGCCTATTAAAGTATATCTTATCATATCTTATCCTATCTTATCCTACCTTATCTAACCTATCTTATCTTAAAACCCCTTTGGTTAGAAAACATAGTGTAGAGAAGAACAGGATCATTTACCAATAATAATATAATAATAACCAATAATGTACCTCAGAAAACTGCAGTAACTGTTTATATATTGTAGAGAAGTACAGTAAATCGTCACAAGCCGTAGAAAATTACAGTGAGTAATAGAACAGTAGCTTACTTGTTATTGGCTGCCATTTAATTGCACAATATCAGAGAAAATACAATCAGAAAACATTGAAAATTGTGAGGATTTGATTGAGGATAGAGAATTTTCTTACTCTACACTCTGTTCATCAATGCATTGACAGTAAACGGCGTTGTTCATGCGCTTCTCTGCAAGACATCCCACAAGTGCGAAACAGACATCAGAACAGGCCCAGCATTGACTGAGATGAAATACGCAACAATAATAGCGGCTTGTATATCTCCAGCGCGCTAGCATCATGGTGGCTCAGATTTAGCTCCAGCGGTGACATGACTTACGCTGCTCTGTCTGGAACCACCTTGTGAGGATTTATGACCGTGGCATACAACTTTAAATGGAGTATTTGGATGAAGGAAAAAAATGGAGAAGAAATAGAGAAAAGCAGGAAAATTGATCCATTTGGATGAAGGACACCTGCAGGAGTGTGTCGATGAATAAAAAGGAAACAAATACGCTCTTGTTCCAGAAGGATAATAAATAACCTCATGTCAGTGATTGACAAAGTCATAAAACTATAACGACATTGGTCCTCCATCTTTTAGATATAATTACAATGTTTCCACAACTGACGTCTTCAAAGGTTTTTGATAAATGGAAGATTTTTAAAATGCAGCAATGGAAAAGTAATCGGTTTTGATCCATCTCTGTCATTTCATAGATGTTGGAGAGCGATGAGGGAAAGAAGGATCGGACAGAAAGGTCTCTTAATCCATTACTTTATTTGTCCCTCATTGTTTCAAGACAAAAGCGATTCTTCCAAATCACTTGAATTAATCTGAATCTCTATGTCTGATGTTCCAAGCAGCATTTCTTTTCTAGGAAAAATAAATAACATCTCTGGGAAACAGAGGTGTAAGGTATTTTAGATTTCTGACATGACAACTTTTTTGGAATAAACAATATAAGAGCTATGAAATAGAGTGGAGGAATTCTTCCACTCTTTTTTGTTGCTGTTCTCTTCCATGAGCACCAGCAGTTTGAGGGACACCTATTGTTCTTCTCTTTTCAGAACTTTGTATTCAGTTTCAGCTGTGATCAAAACCACCCCATAATCCAAAAATGACAACTTTTGGCACTGTGCGAAGCTCTGCAGGATTCCTGTAACCTTTTCAGAACTTGTCTTGCATATGATCATCACAATTTTGGTTCTCATGCTGTAGTTTTTGGCTTTGGAAAGTCCCAGAGTGTGATTTAATAGATCACAATCTTCCAAGAACCATTTTGTTGAAGTGTGATATGCTGAGGGTTTGCAAATAAAGCCAATTGGGCTCACCTCTGACCACCACTGGGGCCTTTCTGTGTGGAGTTTGCATATCCTCCCATGTTTGTGTGGGTTCCCTCCGGGTAGGCCGACTTCCTGCCACACTCCAAAAACATGCAATACCGTTCAATTGGTGTCTCAAAGAAAGGGTGAATGGTTGTTTGTCTATATGTCTGCCCTTTGATGAACTGGCGACTTGTCCAGGATGTAGCCCGTCTCGTCCCATGTCAGCTGAGATAGGCTCCAGCCTCCCCGACGATAAGCAGCTACTTTGGATGGTTATATTTTGGTTATTATGTGTCTTCTCTGCTTTTGCTACTCTCATTATCTTCTTATTAATCTTCTGTTTATATGCTTGCAAGAATGATTATGACAAAGTTCCAGTTTAGTTTCTTCGGCTCTTAAGTTAACAAACTCAAACAAAAATGATATGAGCTGTTTTAGCAAAAATCGAAATATGAGATTTTTTGTGCTGAGCACAGAACACAACTTAATATTCCACATTGCTTTCCCTTCTGTTCCATTTACTTTCACTCTACCAGCAGGCTAAGAGGGGTATTTCAGACATCCCTCTCCCCATAAACGCTCTCCAGCTCATCCCAAGGAAAAATGAGTCCCCTCAAATGGCTATTATGAGCAACAGATCCACTTGTAGCTCCCTCTGGATGTCAGCACCTCATCTCTAAGGTAGAGCCAGTTCATTCAGCCGCTTGCATCCTTGATCTCATTCTTTCATTCACCAGAGCTCATGACCATAGATGAGGGTTGGAACATAGATCGACATAGACTGGTAAATTGACAGCTTGCCTTGTGATTAAGCCCTCTTCACCACAGCAGGAGAATACAAGACCTGCATTACTGATGATGCTGCATGTAGCCCTATTTCCACAGGGCGAGGCTGGGCTCAGCGTAAAAAGGCTTCAATGACACCTACACATGTGAGCTCACAGCTTCTGGCATTCTGGCATTGCCGACGGGTTCCGGACATTCAGATGGGTTGATGACGCTTCAAATATGATTTTCTTCACAATTATTTTTTATTTTTTTGCCATAAAAGAACTTCAATTTAACCAGGAGCGCAACAACTGGCCATGACCCCCCATCCCCGTGGATATTGCCAAAATAGAAAAGACAAGGGTCACCCACCAGACAATGAAAGATTTATTATATCTCCAAAAGGTCTAGGTTATTATAGAGTGGCAATCGCTGCTGTTGTGTTCGCGCCCCCTCCATTTCAGCCTCCGCGGAATGTCTTCGTGTAAATGCGATAACTCAAAACTATCACTAGGATCATTTACCAAAATGTATACCCTCATTGACAGTAGTGCAAGGTACAACTGGATTGATTTGGGAAGCGTCAGTTCCATGTTTCCAACACTAGGATTAGCTTTATCTCCAAAAGTGTTCGGGACATAATTTCTCAATAGTTTATTGGTAAATCATAAATTAACTGTACTTATATACAGCGCTTTTGTAGTCTGCTCAACCACTCAAAGAGCTTAACAATGCGAACCAGCATTCACCCAATCACACAAACATTCATACAGTGATGGCCGAGGCTGCTCAAGTCACCACCAGCTCACACCATCAGGCACACACCAATGGAACAGCCGTTGGGAGCAACTTGGGGTTCAGTATCTTGCTCACGGACAATTTGAAATGTTTTATGCAGGGGCCGGGACATGAACCATCTATATTTGTCCCCGTTGGTCGGACTTAGTCCAAATTTTGTTTCATATGAAATGACTCAAGAAGATCATTTTGTATATAACATATTGTGTGCTGGTGGTTTTATTATTTTACCCACTAAGGGAAATTTTTCTGAAAAAATACCTCGGACAAAACTTTACATTTAATTCCAGGAGTTCAATCATGGGGATTGTTTGTACAACACAGGGGACTGGGGACTTTTTGGTGTTCCTACAGTTTAAAGTCTCTGCAGTTTAAAGTGTGTATAGTTTAAAGTTTCAGCAGTTTAAGGTCTCAGTAGTTTAAATATCTGTAGTTCAATATCTCTGTAGTTTAAATATCTGTAGTTTGAAGTCTCTGTAGTTTAATATCTCAATAGTTTAAAGCATCTGCAGTTTAAAGTCTCCGCAGTTTAAAGTTAGTACATTCCAGTGTAGAAAATAAATAGATTTCTTGAGAGAAAATACTGAGGCTTTCAATCTTCAAAATGGGAATAGGGTCCTTAAGGAGTGAAGATGAAGCGCTCAAATCCAATGCTGGATACAAAGATTGAGAACTACCAATTGCTCTTATTAGCATGTATTTTGAAACAATTAGGATTTCAATACAAGTGTCACAAGTGGGCGTCCGATGAGGTTTACATGTATGTGTTGTATATTCTATCCAGACTGTTTGAGGGGATAAAGATGGATGAAGAGGGACATTTTCCCTGAAAAAAGAGAGTGGAGTGATGGTTTAGGGCACCTGGCCCCTCCTTTACAAAGAAAAAATGGTGAGAAGTCTCTATATCTAGGGAGGATTAAGTGTGTGTTTGCCTAGGATTCACAATTCCTGCTGAGGACAAAACAGCTTCTACACATCCTCACAGCTCACAAAGACATTAATGTCTTAGCCTGGACAAGGTGGAGACAGCTAATCTTTTTTTCCTGATCTGTGTGTACACACAAATGCTCACATTGTTCTTTGACATTTAAATGGACTTAATGCAAGACTTAAACAGCCGTTAAATATAATGGCAGTTTTTGATGCTCATAAAATCTAAGAAAAATTAAGCATATAATTGATCCTACATACTGATAGGAGAGCATTTGTCAGGCAGTTCATTTACAGTCTGCGCCGCATAATATTCAATTTGCTGTAAAATGTCAGTACATTAACCAAAATAGCAATATAAATCAGCATTATGGTGTAGCTGCAGAATGTATAGAGAATGTGTGCACTTATACTCTCCTCCTGCCCTGCAGCAGCAGTACATTTTCATCTGCTCTAACATAGACATCTCAGTATCACAACCCAAAAATGTTTGGGTTCAAGTATTGCCCCATTAGCATTATTTGATGACATAGTGATTGATAGTGATTCTGAGAGAGAATCACTGTTTGAGGGATGCTGTTTGCAGATGATGTGGTTCTGTGGGCTTGGCTCTGTTGGGGCTGGCATACATCTGTAATCTTCAGCATGCAGCTGAGTGTGACGTGGCTGACATGAGAACCAGCACCCCTAAATTCGAGGCCATGGTTCTCTGCTGGAAAATGACGGATTTCTCCCTCCAGGTTGGGATTCAGTTGCTGCCTCGAGTTCAACTGGGAAAATGGACCAGGAGATGGGAAGGTGGTTAAGAATGTTAAGTCAGCGCCGTGTTGTTCCATCATGGTTTGCCGAGCTGAAAGGCAAAACTCTCATTATACCAGTCAATATACGGTATGTTCCAACCCTGCTCTGGGTAGTGACAGAAAGAATGAGATCAAGCAGCTGAAATGAGCTCTTTCTAAAGGACGGCGTATCATAATTACTTTTCAGGGAAAACACATGCAGGACTGAATTTGAAATATTTGACGGTTCATTGTTCCCACATGACGTTTTGTTAACTGTTCGTACCGTCTTAACTGTTTCTGTTCAGCAAGAGGGATAATTATTTTACCTTTTTATTTCCTGCTTTAACCCTTTAATGGCCTCACCAACAACAAAACTAAGTATGGTAAAGTTATTTCCTTGTAGAATTTATTTATTTGCGACATTTATTAATGTAATATCGTAGACTCTCTAAATGTACCCTAAAATCACAAATAAGCATGTTGTTAAACATTAAAGAAATATTATATATATATATATATATATATATATATATATATATATATATATATATATATATATATATATATATATATATATATATATATAATATATATTTTAGATGTATCAAGATACATAAAACTGCAAAATAAGTCCTCAGATGCAATCGTACTTATCAATGGGACTTTCTCAATAAACGTGGTTAGAACCTCCTCCTCTTTGGCCCTTCGGCCTTGGGTATCCATGAAGACTCCATCCTTGGCCCCTTATTCGTCAGCGTAAACATGCTGCTATGGGGTCATATTATAAACAGGTTCCATCAAGTGGCATACATTTATCAGTAAAAAGTAGTGACTCAAATAAGCTCGAGTAAACAAATCAACAGGACATTAAATTGTTAAGTTGTTTCCAGACGGTCAAAGTCAAGTTTTTCTCTTCGACCTCTCACCTCCAACTGATGCTTAACATCTTCTTAACTGAAAAAATAAGCCTCGTCTTGGGCCTCGCTCCTTCAGCCTGTGCGTTTGCAGAGACTCTCCATGCCCATAATGTCAAATGAGATAAACGCATTGTATTTGATTGGTAGACATAAACATTGACTGTTGCTGGAGCACATTTTAATGCCAGGCGACAACTCACGGCTGCTGTTAACGGGCGGAGGGGAGTCAAGGCCGGCACAGCGAGGGGATGGATGGATAAAGAGAGAGATAGACAAACATCGTGGGTAGACTTTCTTTTATTTGAGTGCACCTGGATCATCAATTGTCACACTAGATTACATTTGCCCCCTGAGGAACGTTGATTGATCTAGGTGGGATATGCAAATAGAATGTCTAGTTTTAATTATTATCGTCATATGGCTGATTGGGTGCATGCAGGTGCACGTGAAATAATTTTTGTTGAGAGATGTTCCCATGCAAAAGTCCCAGCTGTCAGCTCCAATCACTAAATTTAAGTTTAACTGTTCTTATATGCAACAGAGACTTATGTGATGTATTACAATGCAAGTATTGTCGTACGGGCAACACACATGTCAATGGGGC
This sequence comes from Lophius americanus, assembly GCA_037951165.1. Classification (NCBI taxonomy): domain Eukaryota; kingdom Metazoa; phylum Chordata; class Actinopteri; order Lophiiformes; family Lophiidae; genus Lophius; species Lophius americanus. The sequence goes on along the minus strand of JBBDHG010000019.1, from coordinate 8,264,165 downwards.
TTTGTCGTGCCGTCGCGCACACATTTGGTTGACTGCACTTTCTGACAATGGGATGTCTGACAGTCTGACTTTAATATAGAATCATACAGTTAATTTTGTCAAATCAAGGCCCCTGACCTTGCATCATAATTCCACCTGATGCAATGAATTGGGCGGTGATCCATCAAGTGCTTGTGTAAATTTTTTGGCATGGTATTTTAGGTTGAAAGTGAAGCCTCAATTCCTTAGTAGCCATTCTTTTTGTTTGTCTGACAGGTCACATGACGATGAGTAGCTTACAAGGTTAACCTATTAGGGCAATCTTTTTATTTGAACTTGAATGAACTGGATCTCACATTGCAGGATCTCTTGGCAACAATATTCAACATGCAGGACCAAACCAGAAGCGAGATTATAAAGCATTGACTCTGGTCAGTGCAAAAACAAAGATAGTTGGATGTGTGACTCTTTTTCCTCCACCAAATCATGCCACCAACCTGTCTGTTTGTACATCTGAGAGAGAGAGCCTGGAAATTGAGTTCCAACAGGAAGCAATGCCCAATTCCTGGATTGCTTTGGCAATTTAGATGATTTGCTTTGCAACATCTCACCTATGTGAGCCTGGCTTCTCAACTCTGGCAGCATGAATACAAAGTACAGGAACAGGCTATGTGTTGGAAGCGATCTAAGAGGGAATCCGTCCCTACCATAACCCCAGATTGCACCCTGTTTCGTGGACATTCAGGCACATCCTTCCCATTACTCAATCATGAGGGTGAAACTTTATATGTTCCAGTTTAATTTTTCCACCTTATATACATACATACATTTGCCTTCCTTCTGTCTATTGTACACTTCTGTTAATGATTAGTTTATACAGCAGCCTTGTGAACAAAATAGATATTACTCTGAGATGTGGTGGTGGCTGGGTGAACTTAATAGGATGGATAGTATCTCAGGGGGTATATGAATTGTAAAAGTTTGGGAACCACTTACCTAGATGGTTTAAAGATGCTCCTGACACTAAGATCCTGTGCAACCAGATCAGGACCCATTCCTACTGAATATCCCCCTTGAGTGCTTCTGATTTGGCACGCTTGTAAAGTCAAGACAACTACGTGTACTCATGGAGGTTACTGCATTATTCTTCCTATATTAAAGTTAAACCTCCAGCACAAAAAGCAGCAAGGGAGGCTGGCCAGCATTTTCTTAATATATAACATATGCAGATTAGCCATAACAATATAACCACTGACAGGTGACATCAGAATAGCATTGATAATTCCCTTGCAAAGGCACATGTATGGGTGGGATATATGAGGCAACAAACAAATACTTTTTCAATGAAGTTGATGTGTTGGAAGCAGGAAAAAATGTGCAAAGCATAGAGATCTGAAGGACTGTTACGAGGGCCAAATTGTGATGACTAGACGACTGGATAAGAGCATCAGAACTGCTGTCTATTTGGGTGTTCCCAGTCTGCAGTTGTTGTTTAAGAAAGGACAACTGGGGAATCTGTGACAGGTTTGTGGACATCCAAGGCTTAACGATGAACATGTAGAAAGAATATGTATGGACTTCTATGACTGTGTTAATACATGATGTGGTAACATACTGATTGATATGTAGCGTAAATGATATATTCATATATATATATATATATATATATATATGTATATATATACATATATATATATATATATATATATATATATATATACCTTATTAAAGCATGGTCCATCATAAGCTGACATAAAAAAAAGGAAGTAAAACATTTGATAAATTCAGATTTGATGACCTTGCTGGTTGTTAAATGCAGGATCACAAAAGTCATTAAATCTAATCCTTTTAAGACGATGAGTGTTTGCGCCAAATTGAATGGCAATCCATCCAGTTTAATGTGAAATGTTGGGTCATGCTAATCAAGGTGGTAAGCAAACCTAACAACCCTGTCACCTCTTGTGTCGCCCAATCGCAAATGACGGTGGTAGATTGGTAGACTTACAGCCAGTTGCATGTTTTGTCCATAGAGACCAGATGAAATATCACTTAAATCAGTTAATTCTCTGTCATCTTTGGAAGGGTGAGTTGGACATTTTTGGAAGGCTAAATTAGTTCACTGCTCTACAATATCCTGCTATGTCCCAGATTCCTGTGAAATGGCTTTGGTATGTGAATAGATGACTATCTGCAGTTGCGCAAAATATTTGCAAAATCTATTAATAAACATTCTAATCGTTGATGTAAACATTAAATACGGCAAGTAATGATGAAAACATCAATACAAGTCTAGTGTGATTGGGTTTCTTACCAAAGAGACCAAACCTATTCCTTTGAAACAGGAAGAAAATATTTGTTTTCTCTGAATCTACTTTCTTTCATGTGGCTCGCTCTTCTAAAGACAACTCTTCTTTCTCGCTCTCTCCCTCTTCAAGAAGGGTCCAACCTTCAATGATGTGTTTACCAGCAGCTACAACAGCAAATCCAACATAACATACCTGTCTTCTTCCACTAATAAATTATCGTGTCCTCAAATAATACATTGTACTATGATCTCATTTCCCTCTAGAGTCCCATGTTTCTCATGGTTAGCTGTTGACAGATATGGAAGAAGCCTTTTTCCTTAATCTGCGTTGATTTTGTATTAGGGCACCTTTTCTGATAGCTTTCAGATAAGACAAGACAACAGGATACCGAGCACTAGCACCAAAAATCATGAGGAGCAGTGCAACAATATTCAAGGTTGACTTGACAATTGTCTACAGACATCAATGATGAAAATTTAAATGTTACAAATCAAGAAAAATGCCGCGTCAACATTTCAAAATTCATTCAATGAGCTCAGAGAGTATCGTTGACTACACAGTTGCCTTCACGTTTCCACATCCTCCTCTGTAATTGTAATTGATGAAGACAAAAGTTTTGACTCCTCGCTGCCTCCTTGTGGATTGTAGGTGTCAATCTAACAGACGCATGGGAACATGTGGGCATGTTTATTCATACATAGGAGGAGGACAAGTTAGCCTTAATACTATACCACAATAAACCTAAAATGCCTGTCAGAAATCAGTATAAGAGAATGACTGCAATTCTTTTTTCTTTTTTTTTTTTGATACAACATATTGTCGTTGAAAACTTGACCCTACTTCAATCTTCAGCTCCACAGCTAAATCCACACACTTTCAGGTTGCCTCTCGGGTTACTTCCCACACAATTGCTTCTTATTTACCTTGAAATTGTGTTTGGTTCGTTGGGATTCCATTTGGAGGTGATGACCCCGCTTATCTGGAAGCTAATAAATTCAGCTGTGTTTTAGTCGGTTAACACTAACATACCTCCTCTTCATCCATCATGGAGCTTAACAAAAGCTATGTCTTCGGCTGCATCTGTGCCGCTAAAAGCTTTTCATTGGAAACCTGCAAACCTGCTGAGGCTGCCTAGCCGGGTATGCATACATGTAATACTGGGGCTACAGAGAGTGTGCGTGTTGTATTTGTGTGTGTCGTAGGGCCTGCCTCTTATCAGATAGATGTGTTTGATATCTCTGCTGCCAAGGATTTCCCACATATACATAAACAACTTGTGAGCAACTGGCAGGTTACACCGACAAAGGCACATGGTTGAAACTCTTGGATGTTTAGGAGATCTGTTTCAGCGCTCTTATGTCATATACTCCTCAGTTCAATATTTCCCTGCGGCTAAATTAAACAAAGCAAAGCCAGCTGAGGAAAAATGGCTTCAGCTTCAGCACCGGTTTATTTAATACGAGATGCTTCTCGCCCAAAAGCGATGCTTCTCCTAACTAGAGACGTAGCGTCGTCATTGGTGTCAACTAGCTGGTCCTTCGACCGATCAGCTTCTCGTGGAGCTGCATCTTCATTTTACATAACAAGTAATCCTGGTGACACCACCGGCTCGACAGACGCTGGTCACATGAGGGAGGTTTGGTCGTGACAGCGATTCAATCCATAATTTCTTTCACATTTTGTCCCGTCTATTCACTTTTGCAGTAAACGTTGTTATGTTATGGAGAGGCGCATCACATCGAGGCCCTGAGCCATCCCGGTATTTGAGGAAGAAGAGTGAGGACGCCATAAAAACACATCAGAGGGAATGCGTGTATAACTTTTTTTTTTAATCATCCTTAAGGCTTGTGGTTGGCTTGTTTTTCTACTTATTTTATCAGTGTGATGCTGACAATTTACATTTAAGCAAATCATTTCTTGACAAAAATCTGTCGCCCATTACAAACCTCCATGTTGCATATCCAGTCAAACAGCCTCCAGCTGATTAGAAATAACACTTGACTTTATCTTCAAGGCTTCAAATGTAATATCGCTGCAATCAGAGAGAAGAAACATTTAAATTTATTTAAGAAAATACAGGTGCTTTGTTGTGGTAAAAGTTGCAGTACAAGCAGAACTCGTAGTCTCGTTGAGGACTCGCTGTTGATTCATAGTGGCAGGCTATAGTCTAAGTAGATTTTTCCTTGTGTGCCTGAATTGGCGTTGGACCTAAGTCCTCTCAATGTGACTACTGAGCGATAATCTCTTCCCGATGCTCTTTTCAAACGCTGCCATAAGTTGCCGTTGGATTGTGAACTGAGGGAAAAGCAGCCACAGCCTCAACATCTCAACATTTCACAGAAGGCTCGTGAGAGAAAAAAAAGTATGGCAGCTCAAACACTCTTCAGACTTCATATTTGGTTGGAATAGTAAGTGGCCGTTGGTGCTCCCTGCTGTTTTACGTCACTGGGGAAACATCTTTATCGTGGGGTATATTATTCCAAAACACAGCTTCCTGCATGGAAACGACCCCCCCCACACACACACCCACACACACACACACTCACACACGCACACACACACACACCTCATCCTCAGTCCGCCTGCCTCTATGATGGACTACATTGTTTCTTATAAACTGTCTATGGTCCATAAATTGTGCAGCGCCAAGCATAACACTGCACAGTGTTGGTCTGCAGGGACGTGCAAGTTCAGAGCCTCCGCCTCCATTCTCTCTCTGGCCTGGATGAGATTTGGTTGGTAAATTTTACATTGAGATCCCCGGGATAACTGAAAATACGAGGAAAATTTGATGTGGAAAAAAAGTGTACCCACGCACTACGTCAGTGAGTTAGTCAATGTGTTTATTATAAAAAAGGTGACTATATGACATATAAACAAAAGATTAGAGAAAAGCCAGTTGTACCTCCATATAAACCATATTTTTATATTATGTAGTTTTTTTTTTTGACTTTATCTTCAAGGCTCCAAAGTCAAGAGATAAGACTTTGGAAAAGACTCTTAGCTTTTGTTACACGCACCTGTAACAATAAGTATCTCACATACACTCTGCATACATATGTAACTACATGCAGAAATATTAAAAATAATATAAATATATATATATATATATATATATATCCTGCTTACAGGATAGTATTACTTATATATATATATATATATAATTGCATTATTTGAAAACGGCCTGTGACTTCATTTTCGATGAAACCGTCTTCCACATCTGGATGGTTACTCATTTGCGTACTGTCATCCTATGAAATAAAATACAGACGGTTACGGGTATTATAAAGGCCCTTCGATTTAAATATTTTTATCTTCAAAGGACATTTTCTGCATGGATCCAACCCACAGACATGAAAAAATATGTGTTTGAAGAAACACAGACTGGACAAATTGTCACCTGAATGGCTGCATTTTTGTAAGGAGTGATTTCTAACTGTTACATCAAGATTCTGGGTTGACGATCTAAACATTTTTACATTAATATCTGCTATCTGTAAAAACTATGCTCCATTTTTATTTCTGAAACCATGACTTTTGGCATAATTGGCAATAAATAAAATGAATATAGAAGATGAGTTATTAGTTAGTTATAAAACTGATACATAAAAAATATCTGAATTATGGAAGGGGCATCTGCAGCAAAGAGGCAAATTCCTTCAGTCCAAACAGATCAACATAAAGAAAGAACTGACTAAACAAAATTAGATTTGAGAGTACAGATATTAATCACATCCATTTCAACCATGAGACAGAGGCTACAGTTTAACATGGAAGGAAAGAGAAAATAAAAACTTAACATCAACAAAATAAACTACTTCTAAACCCAAAATAAGGAAATTGTCTGGTTGTAACATTCACATGAATGTAACATGCATTTTTATTAAATAATTTCATGAAAGCAGGATAAATGAAATTAGATCATGTGGGACTTCCATGAAATTCAACTTAACTTTTACAAAATTCCATCAAGTTGGCATGAAGTGAAACGGTCAAGTTTGTTTTCATTTATTTTATGTGCTGTGTGGTGCTTAAATAGTTGTTACTGTTTATATTGTCTACACTCAACAGGTATTATTTAGACCAATTGAACTAAATCATGGGACCTAACTTAACCAGGTAGGTTAAGTTAGACCAACATAATTGCTTAATGTTCAAAAACCCCTTTAAATCATGAGGAAAAACTTCGGTTCCTTTAGTTAAGTTAAGTCAGTTGTTTTTTTTTTGAGTATGTGAACTGCATGGAGCAAAAGTGTCTGAATGTATTATTATTATTATTATTATTAATAATTGTTGAGATGTTTAATTATGCCTTTTAATTACATAAAAGTCTGAAAACAGTTGAATAAAAATGGCAGAAAACATCACGATGGGATACGCTGTGAGACTTTTTGAATATATTGGTGACTAATATTATGACAAGCTGCACAATTTAAATTGTAGCTGCACGACTATATAAGTGACTACATGCTGCTTTTGTTGCTCCTGCATGCCCTCTCACACACGCGCACGCGCACGCACACATTTGAGGATATATTTCTAGCAGGCGTAAAGAGACAGACAGAAAAGGAAAAAAAGCCCAAATGAAGACACACATTGTCACAGTCGGAGGGTGGTAACCGACTGACAGGGTGAGAGCACGTGGAGCTGACATTTTTCTTTCCCCATCACTAAAGTGAGGCTGATGAATATGCGAGAGGGGCTCACAGCCTCCACTCCATCAATTACTGCACCGAGAGTGTGGGAGAGAAGTTTTACAGACACTGTTTCTTTTTCCAGGCGTTCTTTGGGCTAGATTATAATTTATTACTGCCTTATAACCGCGTTATAAGGGTATAATTTGATTGAAAGTAAAACATTTTACCTCTTTGAGGCAGACACATTAAACAATGTCAGATATTACTGTCTCATCTCTCCCCTCCCTCTAGCTTGTTATTTTTTGTTAAAAGTATTGCATTTAGTTAGTTGCAGTATGTTTCGACCTTTCCGCTTAAAATGTCCGTCACTTTTTCTTTTCTTTTTTTTTTTTAATTAGAGCTTACTTTTCCACTTTGCAGCCCGGCATGTCTCTAAAAAACATTCCCAATCACCAACAACACCACCCAAAACACGTTCTGAGATTAAGGCATAGATTAGATATGATGAATGAAGTGGCCTCAATATATAAATAAACCAGTGGCCGACGTGGCTCGCGGCCAATACTTTATCTGTGTTGTCTTTTGGCTGGAATTCAGTCCCTCTGTCCTGTCTCGACTTGTTTCGTCACTGTTTACTCTCCCAGGCAAACTGGTCAGTCCCACAACCGCTCAATGGTGCCAGTGTGCAGAATGAAAACTCACCCATGCAGTTGGACCTGCGCTGAAGAATGAGGTATATTTAAGTCAACTGGCTGGGTGAAAGCGTATAACCTGCAGGATACGCAATAATAATAATAATAATAATAATAATAATAATTATTATTATTATTATTATTACTATTATTATAATTATTATAATAATGATAATGAACTGTTTCAAATTCCAAGCGAGGAAGGGGATGCGAAATAAATTATTAATTAATCTCCAGAAAGAAGAAGAAGAAGTTTAACATCAGTATTTTCAGGAATTTAATGAAATACTATTGGCTTCGTCTTTCTACTGTGACCCTTCATTTGGTCCCGGGGCTAAAGGTTATCCGTCCACAGCGATGTTTTTGTGTCCTCGAACCGCCGCCTGTGAACAGCTGAGTGACTGAACAGAGTTATAGTTATATACGCAGTTATAGCAGAGGCTGGGAGGAAGGAGGGCAGGTTGTGCATTTAAGGTTTCTCTAAGTTATACAACGTGGAGCTGCAGGATTGTTCTACTCAGTTTTTCTTAAGGTGTTGTTATTATCATCGACCTGCGGCCAGGAGTGAAGGGTCTGCGTTCCGTGAGTGGGCGAATGTGTGGGAGGAGGACGAGGTCGCTATTATTGGATCCGACCTCACCAGGTGAGCATAGGAGACATCACCCCCCCCCCCCCCCCCCCCCCCCCCCCCCCCCCGCCTCGCGCTGCCAAGGTGACCTTCCGGAGAGGAAGAGAAAGGAAGGTGATGACAGGAACATCTCTGGCTACGAAGCAGCCGGTTGATGATGTCCTTTGGATATGGCGTCTCCCTCCTGACATCAGTGCAAACACTGAGGCCAGAAATAAATTAAAAAAACAAACACATTAAAAGTATCAGAAGAGAATATAAACCTGCCACAAAACATCCAGAGATTCTGATGAAGATCTTGCTGCTCTGAACGAGCTGTGCATGCTTTCTCCACAATCAGGTGTTAAACCTGCAACCCGCTTGCAATTCTGAGCCTGAATCTCGTGACTTATCTGGGTCTAGCACACATGAGAACGCATACCTCCAATACCTGACCCACATAGCTTATCTATTCCTGCCGTCTGACAGGCCCACGTGTGTGTCGTATGCAGCTTGCGCTGTAAGACAGCAAGAAACCCCCCTTTAAAACTACAATTAAATCAGAATGTTTATGTCTGGATTTTGTGGATTTAAAAGAAATTTAACGTGGTAAAATAATTTTATCAAAAATAATTAGTCGTTTCTTCTTTTTTGTCCAAGGTGTTTTTTTTATTTTATTCAATTTAAGTGTAAGAGAGTCAGGAGTTTATGTGAAAATATTTAAGAGGCACTGAAGGGTCACACTTCATTCTTAGAGGATGAGATTCAATTATAGAATAATTCGTTTTATGCTAAAATCGATAGATCTAAAAATAATAATGTACCGTTTTAACATGACATCAAAACATCAAATGAAAATATTATATTTAAAATAAAGCTCAAATCTAATTTAAGGATTGTATGTGTGTGTGTAAATGGGCAGAGGTGAGGAGGGGCTCTTGACGTAACCGACGTCATTAATTACGTCGGTATTCCTTCTGGTCGTTTGGATAGGGAGGGTATCGCATTTAGTTTGACGCGGGGGCTTCAGTTGGGCACTGAAACTGGATCTCATGACTTCATCCCCCAGCGCGAGCCTCTGCAAACAGCGTCATATGGCCCTGATGCTCCATATCTGCAAAGTCAAAACTTTATAATTTACACTGCATCTGAGCATCATGGGGCAGATGGAAAATAACCCCAACCATAGCTTGAAATAATTCCCAGCTTGATTTTATTTATTTTCTACCTAATATGCATGACGTCACTTTGCAGACTTAAACCAAGAGGGCATATTGTTATAGATACGTTAAATCATCTCGAGTTGCGTCGTCGCCAAAAGACGGATGGCCACGAGCGTAAAACTGTGCGCTTTAATTCAGAATCTCGTTTTTCAGACCTAATGGAACTAATAACATAACACTTAATCACGTTACTTTCACTCTCCCTTCTCTCTCCTTTGCATTTCTAATTTTTTATCTGCAGTGACTTGGGGTTAAACAAATGAAACGAGCTGCTCCCTTCCTCCTCCTCCTTCTCCTCCTCCTCCACCACCTCCACCTCCTGGTACTCCTCTTCCTCTCCTCTGTGAAAGCTCAGAGGAGGGCCGAGCAAACGTTACTTAGCCTGAGCGCAGAGAGGCTGCAGATAATGAGAGCCTGGCTGCATTAAATGGACAAACAGCAATCCGACTTCTCCTGACCCCGCGATGCTCCTCTCGGCTCCATTGATCATCCCCCCTTATGAGATAATGCAATTACAAACATCAATAAGGAGCTGCGAGGGGAATCATTATGTGGTGACAGTGATAAATGATGCTGCAGAAAATAGCGGGCTCCTCTCAAACAATCCGTGCGCCCAAGGGGCTTTTGAGGGCCGGGGCCCCGTCGCCAAGGAGACAGATGACATCCAAAATGGCCTTAGCTCAACAGTCCTCTCTTCTCTTTCTTTCTCTCTCTTTCGACCCCCTACCACATCAGATTTTTGTTTTTCTGTCCCTGATTTTCCTCCTTTTGTCTGGAAACCAGCTGTCGCGCGACCTCCGGAGATGCATTTTTTGAAAAGTTTGTAAAGTTTGTCATGTGAGGCGTTTGCTGCTACTGTTTCATTTGTTTGTAGTGCATCCTTCCACGCTGAGCGTTTAGGCCAATCGGTTCAGCATTGCTCTCTTTCTGTTCTAATGTCCAATATTTGATATTTTCCCATCCCTTATTCTTTGTGGCCTACTTATAAATCCAAACTGTAAAATATTGTTTAATTATTATCCACATTCTGCACATTTTATGGAGATCTTCAAGAGCTGAATCTCTGGAGGAGAATAACCAAAAGCACCTCGATTTGTGATGTCGGTTTTAATCGTGACATTAAGGCCTAGGCAGAGATCTTCATTTGAGTTTTAAAGCTCGTAAACGATCAAATAAAACGTGCAGTTGTTGGAAATATTAGTGTGAACAAATAGAGATTAAATAAAAAAACATTATAGGCAGAATTTGTGAATACACTTTAAAATTGTCACAATGCATTTATACTGGAATTAAATAAGAATGAAATTCATCCCAAAATAAAATGTTCAGTTTTAATAAAAGACCCCAGCTTTAAGCAATCAGTGACAAACTGCTGATTTCAATTACTGAGCTTCAACATGTTATTACCGCCGAGATTTGTCATGACTTGTGACGCATAAAGTTCTCAGTTCAACCAAGAAACGCACATAAAAATCTGCGCTGTTGTTGGAGGAAGACGGATCTGTCCAGGCACATCCATTCCTCTGGAACACAATTCTGCTCCATTCATTACTCTGACAGTTCACTCCGCGGTCATATAGGCCCTGAGTGTGTGTGCGTGTGTGTGTGTGTGTGTGTGTGTGTGTGTGTGTGTGTGTGTGTGTGTGCGTGCGTGTGTGCGTGTGCGTGTGTGCGAGACGTACCTGATTATTAACTGCAAATAACTTTTTGACTTCGGGCTTCGAAATCAGTTCAGTAGTTTCACGCGCACAAACACAAAAAAAACATTAAAGTAAAATCCATAGAGAATAAAAGAACAACAACTTACTTTCGCATCTCTGCAGAAAAAGTCATACCAGCTGTGGCAACAATCTTCTAAAAGTTTTCACAGCTTATACAATAAAAAATAATTAATACAGCTCTATCTGGTCTCGAAATATAAATTCGCAATCAAACACAATTATTAATATTAACCCAGGAATTTACCCTCCATTATGTTTAAAAAAAGTTTATTAATATAATTGAGGATCAATAATTTGAATTCAATGTCTGTTTAGCAGCTCACTCAATCAAAACCAATGATTTCACCTCACAAGTATACATTTTTGAAATTTTATTTAAAGGATAGTGTGTTTTTTTAATTTCAAACACATTCATATTTAATAATAATATTTAATATAATTAAATATGAGGGAAAATGCGGTTGTTTTTTTTCCTTTTATTTGTACGTTGTCATCTTATGCTGTCCTACCTTTTCCACTTTGAACAAACATGCCCACGTTTTTTTCTTTTGTTTTGATTATGTGTGCGCGCTTTGCGTCAGTGCGTAAAAGGAGAGGTTGGCCGTCTCCATGCGCCGCAGCCCCGGACAGTTACCAGGCCTCCCTAAAGAGGGCAGTCAAGCATGGGCTTTCTCCTCTGTCTCCACAGCTCCCAGCGGCCACAGGCTCAGGAATTCACATTTCACAGCCTCGGATTTTCCAGCCATGGTGGTGGGGCGAAGCAATTAAAACGTCGCCCGGGTTTTTTAAGATCGTGTCCCCCCCCCAAAAAAAACCCCTTGCCTCTGCTTTAGTGTAAATAGCGTTGACTTTTGGCAAAGGCAGTAAAAATACAATAGTTGCGCGGAGGGAAGATAGAGAGGGGAAGGGGAGTATATTGATTTACGCGCGTATATTGTTATGGATAAAACAGACCCTCTCTTGTTCGCTGGTTTGAGGAGAAAAACAAAAAACAAAACAAGACACTGACTTTGGGATTCAGGACAGCTCCCAGAAATATATCAATCAGGCAAATCTCGCCTCCTCTCCCCGGTTGGCTCAGCCTCTGCCTCCTGAGGTGCACCGAACTCCGTAGACAACATGGGCTTCAAACAGAACCCCTTTGACTGCGGGCAACAAGGCGTGAGGGAGGAATAATCTTTCCATTAACGTGTTTGCAGCAATTTTACTTAAATTAATTTTAATGCTAAATGAAGGATAATTCTCCTCCTTGCTGAGCCACCCTTACCTCGCATCCCCTCTCCACTTGTGAGAAAATGACAGCATAACGCATGCATTAGCTGCACATTATCTCCAGCAACGGGAAGAAGGTTGACTTAAGTGCATGCTTCTTTAAGAATAAAAAAGAACTGTGCTTTCTTCATGGGGCGTTTTGCAAAATAAAAAAAACAAAACATATTTGTGCAACATAAATCATGAGTTTACATATTTTTGAACATTTAATATGTCCATTTGCACATTAGAAGATGATTTGAGACTGCTTATGAGTTCTGTTATTAGAACAAAAAGTATTTATTTACAACACAGATGTACATATATACCCTTCAAAGTAAAAGCATAATAAACATGTCTTGTCTTCAAAGGTAGGAAAAGATGTGCTAATACATGTTTGAGCCAATGGATAATGGGTGCATTGATAACCCGCACAAACACACACATGATCCCCCTCACACTCACACACACACGCACGCAGACACACACACACACACACAGTGACTTTTACATTCTCTCCTGTCTGTTGATCAGCATTACGTCATCTGGTGAGGTCAAAATGAATGGACTGTGGTGGAAATGGTATTTTCTCCATAGCAGCTGCCTCTCCCTGTTCTCCGCTGCTTTATGAGGAATAAAACGTTTGCTGGGATTTCCCATGATTTTCTTTTTTTTCAGATTGTTTGTGAGCACAGGATGATGCCCTGTATCATGTTTGTTAGCCTGTTATGAGGTTAACCATGTTGACATCTACATTATGTGTCTCTCGCTGTGTAAACAGAGTATTAAAAAAAAAAGAGGGAAAAGGTTATTGGATTAAACACTACATACATCCAAAACTTCACCTTCCAGGAAACTGTGTTATATCTAATATCTTTCATTGCATTTGGATGCACTCCGATGAGTTATCAGAGAATTCCACAACCCCAGATGGTCAGTGAATTCCTTTATACCAACAAAACTCTTGCACCAGTCGAGGGACGCATAAAAACAACTGATATGAAAATGTAAAAAACAAAATCGGTAAAATTGGACTTACAAGGCGTAAACACAGCAACGGTTAAACGGATTAATTGCACCCTGCACGTAGGTGGATGGACCATGAATACAGTTGAAAAAACCCCCCGTCCAAATAAAAGCCTGTGAGTGATGACAGACTGATCGAATTGTCCATTTATTCACGTTTTTCTTTAAAAAAATGCATTGTGATTTAATGGAGGGAGGGGGCAGGAGGTCAAACTTGATGCAGAGACGGCACACACATAGTGTGGAGAGAAATCAGAAAAAGAGAAAAAAGTTCACATCCTTTTTAAAAAAAAAAAATTCTATTAGAAACAACATAATATGCAGAACAATACAATAGCATTTACATTACTTAAATTCCCAGTTTTTGAGAGAGTCCAGCATAATTTTACAACAGTATACAGTATATTTTCTTTCTCCACTCGCCTCCCAAAAAATGGGTTGATATAGTTATAATTTCTTTTCTCTCGTTATCCCTCCTTCCATTTCCAAGCCACTATATCTTTAAAAGGGCACGTCTTTTTGCTTCATTAGTGTCCTGCCAGATACAGACATTGGCTTCCCGTTGGTCCAATTCTGTCATCCCAAGGTGTGGAGTGCTCTTCACAGGAAGTCTTTTATGTTTGCCAAAGAGTCTAGAATATATCACCAGATGCTTCATTCGCCAAAGGTACAGGCAAAGGGCACAGTGTGCGTCATTTATGCTCACAATCGCAATCAATTTCGATGGAGGAATCCCAGTAGGCGGTGGCAGAGGGGATGAAGTCTAGTTCCCACCAGAGAAGAAGTAGAAGGGTTCTGTCGGGACATTTTTTGACTACCTTTGATCTTCTGCGCGGAAGCATTTCTTGAGACATGGATTTGGATTGAAGGCAGGCACGGAAGGTTCCCATGTCACAGATATCAGCCAAATCGAGTGTTCTTAGGTCTTTTTGGTGGACAGAAAGGTTTGCTGTTGGTTGTTGTTGTCAGTAAGTCAAGTGGTCCCGTTCCCATGCTCTGTAGCCCTCAGATAGACAGGCGGTCCTCTGGTTTGCCCTGCGGTTCTGAGGAGGAGAGGAAATCAAAATGGTTCTTCAGTGATCACTTTTGCACTGATGAATGAGCGTAACATCTGGAGGAAGACTGACGCCCGCTGTAAACAGCTGATTAGAGGATAAGAGGATTCATTATACACTCAAAAAATTACTTGTTGAATTTAATTGAATTTAATATCAGTCAAAAATGGTACTTCAATTTCATTTATTTCAGCTGTATGTGATGAAATGAAATCATAATGTAGGCAGCAAAGGTCATCAGGAATTGTGTATATCAAGTAAAATAGTCCATTTTGATTAGGTTAAATCAATATTTTTGTATTTATTAATAAAGTGACAACTCAACCATTGGCGAAAGCAAGTTTTTAGAAAATTATTTGACCGTAATTATACTTTATTATGGTTTTATCAAGTTACATAATTCTGTTTAGTAAGTCCTCATATGCTATATAATACCCCAAAGAAAATATGCCTGTCCTTGAAATATTCAACAGAGGCCAAATGTCCATGTGAACACATTCTTAGACATCATCTAGTGGATTTTTTTTAGCATGATGTTCCTCAAGTAGTAAAGATTTTGGCACACAGTTTACAGGAAATAGAGACTCAGAATGAGCTCGACCAAACAACTGAGCAGTACATCAAAGGGTTAATGTACTCTTTTGATTGTGCGATTCACTCGAAACTGTGGTGTTGTGTCAAATCAATCATATTTTGTTGGTCTTATTATTTTTATTTTAAGTTACATCTGTGAAAGTGGATTAAGTTTAAAAGGCTTATACATATATGTTCACTAAATCTGGTTTATTTATTGAACTAAACAACAAACTTCACATTTTTTTGACTGTAATGTTTCTCCAGAGTCAGTATCACTGCTGTTAATAATAATAATAATGAAATATTTTAACTTCAACCAAGGAAAATCAACGCTGTAGTTTGAAACCTTTAACAAAAACAACAGTTTCCTGTGATGTGGAAAATTAGCCATACAAATTGAGCAAATTAGTAAGCAAAGTCAAATGTTGTAAAGATCTGAGCAACATGATATCTCCAGCACTGTGGAAGGAAGGATTGAAGTACAGAAACCAAACTATTGAGCAAGTTAGACCTCACTAATGGATGACACTGGACCTCAATAAGCAGGCTAACAGCTCATGAACCTGGAAGCTCCTGCTGAAGGAGCTTCAGAAACGCTACTTTAACAGTAGGAGAGGACTTAAGAGACCAAACACACATGCTGACTTAATTTGTACTAGTACAAAACTTAACACTAGCCTTTGATTCTTCTCTTGATTCCTTACAGTCTTAAACTATCTAGGTTACTGCGTACGTGAAATGGAATCCGATATGGTTTTAAAGTGTAATGGAAACTCTAGAAAATAAATATGGTGCAACTATATACCTCAATTCATGTTAAACCAAAATACGATGAAACACGTTGCATCAAACCTCCTTGCGCAAGAAAAAAAAAAATGAAATGAAAGAATCCATCGTCACCCTCTTCTCTCCCTGCATTCCTCTCTTTGAAGATGACATTAGGTGCCATCCATCAGCACAGGTAGGAAGTCACTGCTGAAAAACTAACTATTGTTCTCAAACGCAAAGAGCAGAGGTGAGGCTCGCGGTCGGCAGTCACCTGAGAGCGCCCAGGGCCCTTCCACACGTTTACCGCACGCACGCAAGCACACACACACACACACACACACACAGACACACACACACAAAAACACACACACACACACACACACACACACAGACACGCACGCACACACACACACACACACACACACACAGACACACACACACACACACAAACACGCACGCACGCACGCACGCACGCACGCACGCACGCACACACACACACACACACACACACACACACACACACACACACACACACACACACACACACACCTCATTTGTCATTCCACTCATCCATCAGTTTTCACCTGGGCTACTGAAGAGAATAGGAGCGTCTGGCGTGAGGGAGGAGTGAACTATTATAGTAGCTGTGCAACCTTCAATTAGCTTCCTTTCAACGAGTGAGGGGAAGGGGGTTAAAGATCTTTCTGAACGTAGTGGCATCAAACATGCAACCTTTCTTTTGTGCGACATAACCTGTGACACTGCAACAAGCAGTCATTAGCGTTGTTGGCTTAAAGGTGGTGCACATTCCTGGAGAAATGATCCACTGAATTTACATGCATTTATTTATTTGGTCACATGCCAGGTGAACAGGACATTTTTCTGCAGTCAAAATTGTTGTTTGAATATTTAACCCTGCTTAATGAGAGAACATCGTAATGAATGAAGTAAATCCATGTCAGGCTCCTCATAAACACTCTGCAAGCTTGAAAGAGCACGCATTGCTAATAAGGTCTTTCTCTTAATAAGCCAATCAATACATTGAGCTGTAAGCCTGGTTTCTCAGACTCCGAGGGGGGATTCCAGAGGGGCCAAATCAACAGGGACACACATTCACACGGACAATACGAGGGGGCACAAAATCCTTATCGAGATTTCCCCAATGTTCGTTAATAGTAAAAGTTCATCCAGCAGAAAGAGAAGTTGAGGGTGGGGGGTGACAGTAGGAGGGTGCATGGTAGTGGGGGGTTGAGGGAGGGATCTTGACCCCAGAGCAGAAGGTTAACAAATTTGTTCTTAATGATTGGAGCAGTGAGTCTTGGGACAAAGGATCTCCAGCTGAGATTGGCAGCAAAGGGGTTACAGGCAGACGTTCACTCAAGCGTTCTACTTCGGATTTTGGGAAAAGCTGAGAGTGAAGCGGGCCAGAAGGAAATTCCATACACTCTGCACCATAATTAATGCTTCCACCCCGTGATAACTATTGTCCCGAAACCAAAAATTACAGTTTACAGAGGCCATCAATGGCTAATTTTGCAACAGAGGAGAAAGCAGGGAAGAGGAAGAAGGGAAAGGGGGTAAGGGTCACCCAAGAGTCATTCTGGTTGCTACCAAAGGCTCGGCCTGCTTCTGCTTGACCTGCTGGGCTTCATCTCTACTGACAGGTGTATTGTTTCACAAGGGGATATAAGCTCTGTAATCATCACTGGGTGGAAAGCATAATGCTTTTCACTACCCAAGACTAATTGGCTTTAGCTCTTCACTGATGTTAAGGTGTGAGTGCTGGGCACACCTTCTGGATCAGGGCTCAAAACTCCTAAGCACAATAACTGCTCCATTTAGCCCCACAGGAAGAAAACCTTCACTCTATTAATGAAAATTGCTTATAAAATATAATGAACCTGTTCTTTCTTAATCAAATATGATCACCATTCCCCCGCCTGCCTTAACAACCTATTAATCTAATTGGTCATGAAAGAATATAACAGATAACTTACAGCTAATTGACCTAGAAAGGAAATGGCGATATTTGACAGAGACAAGCGAGCAGTTAGGCATGGATGGTCAATGAAGCTATGAAGAAAAGGACTAGTTGTGAGGAAGAGCAGACATATTTCTGTCCTCCCTCCTCCTTCTTCGTCCTCCCTCCCTCTTGTCGTTTATGCCTCTCTTACTCCCCATGTCTACATCCATCCCTCCCTCTCCTTCCGCCTACCCTTCTTCTCCATGCTTTGCCACTCTTGCAGACGATTCCTCTAGTGGCCCAATTACGAGATTCAGCAGGCAAATTGAGGCTGTTTAAAGCAAGGTCTACTGGGAAGGCTAGCAGCTGCTGGAAAGAGGCAGCTTGGACATTGCAAACCAGCCCTCATGTTTACACACTTCCACGCATAAACACAGCTACACCCTTCTCATTCTGTGTAGCCTTTCCAGGACCATGTGTCCCTGCCTTTCAAACCTGAACGCTGCCATCAGATGTGAGATTTTATGCCTTTGCTTTGGTGGTGGATATTTTTTGCCTGAAACAAGAGTGGCGTACATCCATTGTGGCACACACGCAGGCATGCACATTCTGTGGAGGGTTAATGGTCTCTATTTTTGTAAACCGTATAAGTCAAATCCATTGGTCACACCTCTGGTGATGGCATATTTAATTTGGATCTAGTCAATTAGGCCCAGCTAAGCTCCATACCCTGCTGGCTACCTCCTCCATTTTGCACTAGTTTGTGTCCCCTCCATGTGCCAGGAGTAATCCTATTACCATACACACACATGCACATACATACAGTGATATACAGACACATTTGTATGTCTGTGCACACCCACACATGGGCCAGTGCTTGCTTTTCACATATGAACGTTTACATATGGTATGCACGTGCCCACACAGGTATAAACGCACAAACAATGATGTTAATGGGTTCCGGACCCAACCATGTTTCACCATGGTTGGGTCCGGAGCCACTTTACACACACTTTATACACACTGTGCACTGTAACAAAACCAAGCCTGTATACATCCAGAATTATGTGGGAGTCTATTTGGCCCTGAGGCGAAAAAGATAGAGATAGAGAGAGAGAGAGAGAGAGAGAGAGAGAGAGAGAGAGAGAGAGAGAGAGGAGGGGGGGCTATAGAAAGAGAGAGACAAAGAATTAAAGAGAAACCAGGAAAAGGTGTTTGTGTGAAAGAGATAGAAGAGGAGAATTGGACAGTGAAAGAAAAAATAAAACAAAGAGGGGGTGAGATGGAGCGACACAGAGTAAAAAACACAGAGTAAGAGAGGGGTTGCTCCTCTAGCTGGTTAGTGTGTGTATTAATGTGGCTCATGCATCCACAGCAACCCGGCAGATTTATGACACTCAAGGGGCGCACACTTCTCTCTGTCTCTCCCTCTCCTTGCACCAGTGACGACTGCTTACATTTTTGCCAATGAGTCTGTTGCCATAGCAACGTCCTACCTGCCCCCCTAGTCCCCCACCCCACCCTTGCACACCACCCACCCCCTGTCCCGACCCATCCCCGCCTTCTCTCCCTCTCATCACCCATCTCTTCTTTTCCCCCTCTCTGGCCCATTCACCTCCTTCCACTCATACACACACCCAACCAGACACACACACACACACACGCACACACACACACACACACACACACACACACACACACACACACACACACACACACACACACACACACACACACACACACACAGGTTTTCACTCAAATATTCAAAATATATACTTATCATTAATTATTGTTATCTAATGAGTATTATATACTGTGTAGTTTGTGAATATGTGCGCACATACATTTGTTTGCGCTGTCTGTTTTCTCTAAGACTCTCTTCTTCTCCTCTTTTCTCAACAACAAGGGTGTTTAGACCTTAAGCTAGTGGATATGTGACAGAAGGAAAGAGCTAAAGACTTGGGCACAAACACATGTCACATATGTAAAAAGTGAGAATGTTGTAATCACCACACCGGGCAGAGACTCAGAGAGAGAGAGAGAGAGAGAGAGAGAAATGGGAAGAATAAAGGGGTGTTTGAATGCAATACATCACTTTGGAGATTGGCAATTGTAAAAATATTTTGACTTTATAAAAACTTTGTAGTAACTGGTACTGGGAAAAATAATCATAGCACTAATTTTTACAATCACTTAAAATTGCTGCATAAAGACAGATCTCCACCTTCTGGCATGGAGCAAAGCTATACATCAGTCTTAATGCCTAGGCTCCTAAGTCATGTGCTGGAAAAATGATCTGGAAAATTCAATAAATCTGTGAATCCATGTCACTGCGTTTCATTGCGTACTTACATCAATTTTGTGTTGCGATTGGTCAGACTGACTTGGGGCTACATGTAGTGCCACTGTCCTTCCATGCCCATGTTCATGCCCATACCACCCATGGGCCCTGAGAAACACACAGAGAGTGAATTAGAACGCAAAAATAAGGTGAAAAAATGTGATAAACCCTCAAAGATCATGCCCACGTGATCCCTGACCTAAACCGTACATGATTCTACGTTCAGTATATTAATCGTTTGTAAAATGAAGAAAATGATTGTTAGGTCATAGAGCTGATGCTGAAATAAAAGATACCAACCAGAGATAGAGACGAACAAAGGCTTGGAAAATGTTGGAAAACTGATATGGAGAAGACTATGTAAACATCAGAGACACCATCGCAGAGAGGAACACTGACTTAAATTGGTGAGGGCAAGGTGTGGTGAAGTAGGGGTGGAGAAGGGGGGGGTTAAGTAGTCTGGTAGTTTATCCAAACCTGCTGACTTTGAGTGGAGGGCGAGATAGGGTTAGAGACTCGAGAGAATCCCAGAAAACAGGGGATAGAGGAGGGGGAGAGAGCTTAAGGACAAACTCTGGGATTAGACCTGATGGCATGAGAGAGAGGGTCTGAGAGTGAGGGAGTGGGAATAACGAAGGAGAGGATTGTGTAATGTGATTGACCACACCTGTTCTGATTCGTATGTCGAGGAGGGGGCGGGGGTAGCATTGTGTGTGTGTGTGTGGCTGTGAGTGTGCTTGTACGGTGTTGTATCTATATCAGTGTGTTTGAGGGAACACACACTGTTGATCATGCAGCTTCCACAAAGTGTCCGTGTGCAGGAAGAGATAGGGCGTCTAGAATGAACCACCAACATGGCATATACTCTATAAAACACACTGATGGGTAGAACTACAGTAAGAACATGTGAGGGAAAGAGGTGAAGGAGATGAATCGGAGGACACGGTATGCAAAAACTTAGGAGTCCCTGTCAAGGCAGGAATCAAAATGGTGGAAAAAATGAGGGCACAGAAGGACATGAAAATGAGCCATCGATAGCAAGGGAAGGAGGAAGAAATAGGGAAGAGCGAGGGAGGAAAGAAAGGAACAGACATGCAGAGAGAGCCTTACCAGGTGGTCTGATTCCCATGTGCTGCTGGCCGTCCATGACGAAGCCCCCCATCGGTTGGCCATCTGGATTGTAGGGAGCTCCTTGACTTACTGTTGAAGGAGGAGGACACAGAGTGGGAGGGGTAAAGGGATTGGAGGGAGGGGACGCAGTGGTCAATTAGTGCATTTAATTAAAGCTCAGTGGCCAAAGCGGGATCATCTGTTGGCCGGTACACGCACAGGGAGCTGCCGTTGTCTTTCAACGTCCCTCTGCTCCGTGTCCGTCCATCCGGCTCTCTACTGTAAACCCGTGCTCGACATTAATACGTCCAAATGCTCTAAAAAAAGATTGGACCGAGGGAGTCTAGCAAACATGGAGGCACACTGAAAGACACAGGGACTTTTGTTTTAAAATGAGATTTCAGCCATCTAAGAGTTGGCTGATAAGACATGGTAGCATGAATGGAGTCCTTGTTTTGAGACTTAATTCTTCTAATTTTAATTTAATTTGAACTCTTTTTAAAGTTACTTTAAGGTGATCAAAATCAGTGTATTGCATCAGAGGTGGAGAAATAGTTTACTTCCATGAAACAGGTAAAAATATGTTGCTTGGTATTTTTACACATAAAATCCACATGAAAACTAAACTTAAAAATCTGAAAAGATTCTTTTCTTTACATAAAGAAAATCCTCCTCTGAGTGGCCTCAGAATCGGCTAAATACTGCCTGTAACCGAGGAGCAACTATAAGTGGAACCCGATAGTGTTTCTATTTTTGCTCATCTCTATTGTTCTGCTGTCATAGAAATCCACTTACCTTCGATTTAGGCAGTTTGGGGGTCAGTCAAGCATAAGCAAAGACTCCTCCCCACTGAATGCCTTTGAACTTTACTGCGCCCCTAATGCCACCCTGACCCCTGACCCCTATTACAGGTAATAAAGTTTACGGCAGTCCAAACCAAGCCATGCACCAGGGGGACCGCTCACTTGCTTCCCTCGTTCCCTGAAACAGCCGCAAATGGGGTTGAGAGGGGGGGAGTTTAAAAGAGTGAGCGGGGGGTGGGTAAAAACAGGTCTAGAGCCAAAAAGCCAAACAACGGTCACCCAAAAAAAGAAACGGGTGTAGTTTTCTTCATGTTTTGGTTTGAGCCAGGGAATGGATGAGTGATTTTTTTTTAACTTTTCCTGGCTGGCAGAAGGGGGGCTGGAAGGGGTTAAGAGCAAACTTTCCAGAGAACACAGCCAGTTTTGTTTACAGGCTAAGAAAAATAAATCCACTCACCGTTAACTCAGCCAAATTATTATATTTCATAATTAATTACAAGTTTCTCACCCCAAATAGCATGTCAAAGTTAATTAATGGCTGGTGTTAATTTCGGTTCTTCGTTTTAGTGGTCAGTCACGACACTGAAGGGGAGGACCCTGGAGGTTTTGGACATTCCTGTATTTACCAGCTGAGGGGCCTCCGGGTGCATGGAGTGTGGATGGCTTTCGCCTGCGTGACTTGAATACAGTAACTATAGGAGACTTGCCTGCACGGTTTGACTGGTCGATCATGGGTTGGACTATTCTCCTCCTGGCGTTTATGAACCTGCAGTAGATGAAGAAAGAGAAGAAGAGAAGGGATAGGAAGAGGGGACACCAGGGGGGGAGGGAAACAGAAATTATATCACTGTATTTTTTAAAACAAATCAGAAGAAGGCAAAAATTGCTGATGACGGGGAAAATATTGGCATACAGCATGACAATGAATGAAATGTCAACACCACCTCTCTCTTAGCTACACATAACAGCAATATGGAGAAATCATTTTCCATAAATAATCATGAGCTTCGGTAAATCATGGCAAAAGTCCCATCTTAACAGCCTTTACAAGCAAAGCAGTTGTCTCTCCGAATGCAGGAGTCCACAACTTGTGCAAACTTGCACAGCCTCGGCTTATACACAGTCGCATCGGCCTGAACACTGGGGTCTTTGTGGGGTGAGGCTTAACTTGGATTTTCTCTGTGCCTGTTTGAAACATGTCGATCCATCTCGCTTTGTTGGAGGCATTCCGCCTCACAACGGGTTGAGATTGCTGACTGTTTAACACACTTGGCGTTGAGCAGGGCAGTATGGGAAGTGTTGCTGACAGAAAGAAGTCATGTTGGTGCTGGTTAGAGGCATTGTTTTTGTTGATACTCTGTTAAGACAGGTGACAGGTGTTTCTCTGTGACAGCGGGAGCTTTTTTTAGTGAGTATGTGTTTTCACAGGAGCAGGATTTGGTACATTCAGCCTTGGACACCCGTTTACCCTGTGACCTCCAATAAAAGCCCATGGTCAAGCCGTTTATTGTACACTCCCACACACACACACACACACACACACACACACACACACACACACACACACACACACACACACACACACACACACAGTTACCCTTATTTGAATGTGCACACACACATTCTTAATCCCTCTCCCTCTCTTACGCCCATTCACCCACATCCACGCCCTCACACACCCACACAGGCACCACTCTGGCCTTGCTCAGCCTAACCTCTTGTGAAATGACCCTTTGACCTTTAATGACCCTAAGGAGAGGGGGCTCCTGGGACTTCTGACTTGATTTATGTGTTCCTGCTGTTGCTGCACTGGACACTTCTATTTCATCTCTGAAGGAAAGATCATTAGCCGAATATTGAGGGCACAATAGTTGTGCAGCCGGCTCTGAATGTAGAAAAAAAGAAAGCATTTAAGAGATGGAAGAAAGGCGCTGAAACAAAGAGACACTAGCTGGTGCATCTATTTGACCCCTGATTAGTGATCAGAGCCTTCTTGCTTTATATCTGTTCCCTCTTTAACTGTTTTACGGTGGCCCTCCACTTTTTCTGCCCGCTATCTACGATATCACCATGTGACAGAGACAGAGCTGCAGGAGGGGGAGGAGACAGAGAGTGCCAGAGACAGATAACAGCATAAAGGGGGGATGATTAGCAGCCAGATTATTTCCCTGCATTGTTTTTATATAATAACTCTGTTATATCCTGCCTGCTGCTTTAGAAATAAAAATGTCAGGTACTTTCTGAGTTGAAATTATTTGATTAAAAAAAAGATGTGGTGAGCTCTGGAGCTCAATCCCCTTTGGCAAAAATATTTGTCTATTTCTTACAATCAAATATGTTGAATTGAATTTTTTTTTGATGGTGGTGGGGGGCAGAAACAGAGAGAGCAAGGGAGGAATGCAAGAATGCACTGACATGGCAGAGCACCATCAAATGAGAGAACGTCTGGAGTTTTATCACCAACACCCCCTCCCTTCCTCCCTTGTTACCCTGTTTTGCTGGGGAGATATGAGAGGAGGAGTGAGGGAGAGAGTGCAAGGAGGGTTGAGGAGGCCCGGGCATTCCTTTAACTCTCCTCTCCTATCTTCTCCTCTCCTCCTCAGACCCTTTATGGATGGACGAGGTCAACTCGAGGACAGCGCTGGCTAACTGTTGACCTCTCCCTCTCCTCACCTCCTTCCTTTTCGTCTTTCTGTCTCCTGGCCTGCCCTTCCTCTCTCTTGATTTATCTCTCCTGCAGAAAGTGATTCCTTCTATCTCCCTCAGAAAAACAGTGATGCAACAAAGGAGCGTGTTTTGGCAATAGGTGTGCACAACTTGGAAAGTCAAGCATTTGTTCCTGGTATAATTTGGATCAGGGAGGAATATAATGGATTTACTTGATGTGACCTCCCAGAAATATGGCACCAGTGCTTATTTACTGTAAGGATTATACAAACTGTCTATCAGTGACACTATTACTGCTGCTAGACCAACAGGAACAACTACATCGACTCCGTCTGTCACGCCTCCCTCTCTGTCCCTCTCTATATCTGTTTCCTTCTTGTGTTCACTCCCTTCTTATCATTTGTTCCCTGTATGGTGGAAACTGGCGGTCCACCTCCCAGCAACAAACACTCTAAACCACCAAACCCCCCCCTCCTTGCAAAACTCTCGCCGATTTCCTCTCCCAGTCGTCCCCATATCTAAGGCCAGATGCACCATGGGGGCTGGAACAAAGGATAAAATGCCTCTCATAATGGCAGCCAGGGGAACGGAACGAAGGAGAGCGGGAGAATGGGAGAGAAGGAGGAGTGAACGAGTTGGGAAAAAAAGGCAAGGGCTCTGGTCTGCAAACCAGACACTCTTGCTGTGACCGTTAATAAGCTGACAGAGAGAAAGGCTGTTAGAGAGGGAGAGGTAGGGGAGAGAGAGAGAAAGAGGAAATGGAGAGAATCCTGATAAAAAATAAAAAGGGGTAGACTCAGAAAGAGAAAGGGACTGATGGAACAAGGGGAAAGAGGGAAAAGGTGAAATAAGAAAAGGTTCTGAGCTATTCTATTTAAGGGAGTAAGGCTTCACCTTTGTACGACCCCTGGGTGCTATAGGGACAGTGTTTATGGCCTGTTCATTCCCCTGCCTCCCATCTCAACACAATGAGCTGCACTATTCCACTCCGCTCGGTGCAACAATAGTTGGGCTATCTGGATGTGACACACCACTGGTGGTAGGCCTGAAGTTGGGAAAAGTGCATAAAGGCAAGCAGGAGAAAGGAAAACTACTGAATATTAATTTGTAATCAGGAAATACAGCATGATGCGAATACTGCTAGGGCTGCAAGTTTGTGTCCAACGCGGGAACACATGCTACCACCAGTGATGTCGCCTGAAAGCCAAAAGAGGAAGATGTTTGAATGCTATTCTTTGTTGGTCTAACTCTGATCTAGTTGTCCCTCTGAGATGGACAATGTCTGGATAATTCCTTCCACCCCTCTTTCTTCTTCTCTGGAAAGAGTTAAAGTGATTGCGATGGCGTCTGCCAAGCCCTCGCTAATGTCCTATTCTCATTACTCCCGAGACCCAAACACACGCACACACCCACACTGAGCTGAGGCGGCTGCACACAGGTGTACACGGAGCACACGTGAAATGCCCAATTAAAAGCAAGAAATTGTCTTTTTCATCAGCTGCCTTTGTTGCGTGACCAATTAGGGGATAATTTAATAACGAGCAGCGGAAAGATGCAGATTGGATATACAAAAGGTTACTCGGCAAGCGCGTGGATTTAAATTCATCTGGAGTTCTCAATGTCTGTGGCACACCCACACAAACACACGCTCACACACACACACTCACTCACACATCTACCCCAGCCTCCTACCAATATTATATTAGTAATATGAGATACACCGAAACACACACATATGCACATCAAACTACAGTATATACACACATCCTCCTCACTCACTACCAATATTACATTAGTAACTTGAGAAAATGTGCACACATGTGCACAGGCCAGCACAGCTGTATATCCCTGCATTACGTGCATCAGCAGCAGGCCTGGACTGTGGCGCGACAAGGCAGAGGTTTACATGCATATTCAAATCTAGGAGCTTCTTAAAATAACTGCACAACCACACAGTTCTTCTGGCTGCCAATCAATGGGATTTAAAAGTAGTAAAGAACAAAGCGTAGCTGTGGAGGAGTCATGTGGCGAATCATCAGGTTTTCACTGCGTGGCTAGCAAGGACTGTCTGCTGCTCAGCCACAATTAATGCCTACGAGCCCGTATGTCCGTCCTGCTCACCTCGAACACACATCTGTGCTCTTCTTTCTCGAGGAATCTGTTAATCCCTTCATTTGAAATATTTATTTTTCTAAAGAATTAAAGTTAGCCATATATAAATAAGTTTAACACAACATAATGGACAACTTTCCCTTTGAGGAAAATAAGAGTATATCTTATCTTATCTTATCTCATCTGATAATTATAAAATGACTAGTTTGTGTCTGGGTAAATTTCCATTGTGGTGATGGATGAAACACTACGAGTGTGAGCCCAATGACATGAAGATATATGAAAGAGTTCATACGTGCCTATAAATGTAACAATAATCATGTTGAAGAAGCCCATTATGATTCAAACACTGTTAGGGTCCCTACGAAACTCATATGGAGCCCGCTTTGAGGAGATGTCTATAAGCTATTCCTTGTTACAAAATGTTGGGAAAGGGCGACCCTATATGGCCCCTTTGGCAGGGGCATAAAACCAAAAACTATGCAGGAGCCATCGGTTTGCACTTGCGCACATACATAAACACAACATCTAGTTATAAATCACCAGATAAGCATTCGTACAGCACGCTAGAGCTAATAGTCCCACCACACACTCCACTCAAAACCTCACATCTCATATATCCCTTCAGAACTTTATTATCCCATCATGTGTCACAGCACATCTCCATCTTCTTAAGTAAGCGGTTATTTCATTAAGGGTCTCACGGATGATCATATGCACGGCAGGGGGTGGCAGTGTGTTTGAGCGAATGTACCTGCATACTTTAATGTGTATATTTATGTGTGCGTATTTTACGTGGGCGTCTGAGGGAATTAATCCGTTTGATGATTTAACTCATGAGTCACTTCTTACTCCCATCTCTCTCTCTCTGTCTCTCGCTCTCTCTCTCTCTCTCTCTCTCTCTCTCTCTCTCTCTCTCTTTCTCTCTCTCTCTCTCTCTCTCAAATTAGATGGCTGGGTTAGTTGACACAGAATAATTTGCACAAACTAACAAAGTCCATTGCAGAACTCTATTTGTAACAGACAGACACAAAGAAAGAAACACAGACTGCAACCGTGTGTGACTAAACCCCACCAAAATGTTATGCAAAGAGACCGTGCTGCAGCTCTCAACACGCAGAAACTCCTTATGCACACATGATGTATGAGCAAACGTACACAGGTTGCTCATCGTTCTACATGCGCTCACTTGTCCTGCACCAGCAGCATCATTCTCGCCGTTTCCCCCAAAAGCCACTCGGGCCTACCAAACACTTGCAAATAGCTACGTGTTGTAGGTAGGAAACACTCCCTGCTCCATCATCTTATGAGCCATTCTGTTTCTCCAGCTCATTCTGCAGAAGACCCTTGTGGGAATTAGGTCTGTGGAGAAGGTGCAGCACATTACATACTACCCTGGGATTAGCTGTGGCCCTGTGACAGATATAAACACATAAACACTTGCTCACACATGCATTCACATAGAGGTGATATGCAAAACGCACCAACATACAGATTTTGCTGAAATGTAAGGCTCAAGTTGTGTAGGAGACACACGGGCGAGTCTAGGAGCCGTAGTTATGCTGTTATTGGATACGAGGCCAGTGCTTTGAGTCAGCAGCACACGTGCCTAGTTATTGGCAAGGAAACACCGTCTGAACCATCTCCAACTGCATTCAAAGCTATGCACGTACACACCCACGGACACACAAGCACATTCAATACATGCTGGTCTAATGATCAAACTCCTAATAACATAAGTTGTATCAGCTGGACTAGCCACATATGGACGGAAGCCTTAGAAAAATGGTGTGAATTTTAAAATGAGCTGTAGACTGAGAGCAGCCATGGGGTCTCTTACTCCCCATTACTGCAAACACATAAAATAAAAGTGCGTAAACACACACAAACACACACACACATACACACGCAGACTTTTGCTTCTCTACCCAAGAGCTCAGTGTCCATTAAGAGAGTCATGAATCTACCACTAAAGCTGGTTTTACAGAGTGAAGCGACAGGCTGGGTAACCACACACACAAACACACAAACCGAAGAACAGCTTGTGTGCGAATGTTTAGTGTGTATGTGCGTGTGTATGTGTGTGTCCTTGACAACCAGGTGCCTCCAAGACTTACGGAAAGGAAATGTTGGCCAATTACATACCAACATACCCACAACATACATGAAGTCATTTGCTTTGACTGAGCTCGAAATAAGACTTGCCAAAAGGCAAAATATAAACAGAGGCCAGAAGAATTACAAAAAAAAAAAGAAGTAGAAATGAATGAAGAAATAATAAGAAATAGGAAGTCAGAAATGTTTGAGAAGCCGTCACATGTGACATAATTATCTCTGTTGGTGCTTCCCTCCTCACACATTCATCCAGTCTTGGACATAGTTGCCCAGTCATCCATCAATGCCAGACAGAGGGTATGGCTCCGAGCCAGCTTTACCCAGAAACAACATGGCTGTCTAGATTTGCCCACTCCACAAACACAACTTTGGAGACAGTCCGTGTCCTTTAGCCTTTGGGCTTGGATCAAATTGTGTGTGTGTGTGTGCGTGTGTGTGTTTGTGCTTGTGTATAAACTCTCTATGCAGTGCTGCCCTTGCGTTTTTTAATTTTCTTGCATATTTATTAGCATCTTAAATGCATACAGTGTGTTTCCATTTACCAAATGCACAAATAAATAAACTCAGGAAACACCAGGAAAAAACATTTAGTGTGTGTAAGCGTGTGTGTGTACATTTAGTAAACAAACACGCTTACACACACAAACACACACACAGATAACCAGTGTCTCACAGATCCACTATTGCTGACAGAGCTTGCAGGGGCAACTGCTGCAGACATTAAGTGTTCGACTTAATACCCATACTGCTCGTGTCATATCCTGTCTCTGCGCGTGTCACTTCCTTCACTGGCTCACAGCAGCCATTGCCACGGGGATCCCTTTGACTGCCCACATACATGTCGACAGCATTTTCAGGCTGTCGACATACTCTGCCAGCAAACTCCAAAGGAGTGGAAGTAAAACTGTGTTAATATGTGTTTTTTTCTTATGACGATGAGTTTGTCTGCAGATTTTTAGACTGATCTGTGATTTATTTTGTGTCAGGATGGCTGACATTCCTAATGGTTCATCAGCTTCACCATTGACACTCTGTTTTACCATTATTCCTCCTTCACCATGAACTAAACAAGTAGCAGGATACAAGAATGGGTTAACTCAAAACTAAAAGTTTCTTTATTAAGATTCAGCAAACAGCAACCAAGTTCTGAAGTGGTACCTTTGGCTGCTGAGGGGTATTTGTATTTGTGTTTCCCTGGTTGGACTCATTATGCTGATAATCTATTTTAAAATTTGAAAATACGTTTCGTTTCATTTGTTTGGTTAGAAGTTTACTTAAGAATTTTAACACTATAATACCAAACACATCGTATTTGTATACATGATTTTTTGGGACCTCTAAATCATCAGTGAGAATTATTTTTAGTCAAAACCCTGATGTACACAATCATATATCTGCAGTGCACAGGTCATCCACCAGGAGTCAGAAGGAATGCAACAGAAGACCTTCAAATCAGACATCCAAGATGGCGTCATCCATGAATAACCCACATGTGATATTTCATGACTGCTTTTGCCAATTTGTTTTTTAAAGTAATGCATTAAAGAAAAACTTTCAAATTATTACTGATATTTCATATATATATATATATATATATATTTACCTGTAAATCCTGTCATTTTATGAATTTAATGCATTCTATTCAACAAAACACACCATTGATTGTTTAAATTAAGTTTAAATGTCAAAGATATGTGTAGATATTTAGATAATTGTAGCCTCTATTGTGTTTTTTCATGTTCAACCTGTTGTTTGATGATCAGTGGGTACTTGGAGGTTTCTGGGGTTAAATTGCTAATTATTGCCTTTTTTACACTGACTTGGTCTAAACAAACCCATTCAGAGAAGAAATACACTATCATGTATTTTATTTGTGATGGCAAAAAAGTATAGTCAAACATTGGAACCGAATGTTTATTATGAAAAGAATTACTTTTGCAAGTTTATCATAAATATTATAAATTCAAAGAAATTTGATTTTAATGGCTTAAAAATGTTTTTTTTTGTATGTTTTTGGTTCCTTAAAAAAAGTGCATGTGGGAAATATGAAATATGATCAAAACCATGCATATCTAACATGCTAATTAAAAAAAAACCCTCATATATGCAAATGGGTATTCAATATTGTTATTTATTTATTAGAAGTTTAAAAATGTTTTATTTTCTGTCTCTTGTTTTACTGGGTAATGTATTGTATATATATATATATATATATATATATATATATATATATAACTTATATTTAAATATACAATTAAAAAGAAGCGTATGTGGGTGAAGTGAAGTAACTTCTTTCTAACTATCATGCTAGTTATTTCATGTTTTAGTGACAAATCCTTCATACAAAACCATCATTTATCTTAACAGCCTGAAATCTTTGTCAGTGTTGCTAATCGTAGGAGATGGTCTTAAACAGTATTTCCTGCATAATTAGTTTTGGTCCATGTCCTCACCTGACAACAGCTTTTAATTCACTGAAGACAAGAATCTAGTAGCATGTAAGACGGCTACATTCTCCCCCCCACGCACACACACACATACACACACACACACACACACCAACTCTACTACAGCAAGAGAAGGTTGAAAAGTAAAGGAGATGAGTGGGGAGGAAAAATAGGAGTAAATGAAAACGTCTGAGAGTGGCAAATGAAAAGAAATGCAGGTTTAGCCTGAGGCAGCATGCAGTGATGTAAGAGAGCCGGAGAAAGGAAAGGGTGGGGGGGGGGTCACAATGTCATTGCACATGGACACCTATGTGTGTGTAAGCGCACACACATGTCCACACACATCTGTGCTGACAGAATACAGCAAAGACAGGATTGTGTCTGCACAGGCTCAAGATTCCTGTAAAAGGCCAGTAGTAGCAGACTTCAAAATGATATTGTTTTGAAATGATTTTCACATTTAAACCCAAAAAGTGTTGAAATCTGAGGGTGAGGTCATATCTAGTGAGTGTGAGTTTGTGTCAGCTATGTGTGTATTGTGTGGTATTTGCTGTAATGTCAGAGAGTTTCAGGGTGAAGCAACGTGACAGAGCAGCAATGTTTGAAACAGGCTTAAGGGCATGGACTGAACCTGGGCCTGTTAATTCCAAAAACAAACACACATGCACACAAACACACACACACACACACGCACACACACACACACACAAACACACGCTCACACACGCTCGCACACACACCTGAGAGTGCTTTCAGTGAACAAGTTCCAGCATCTCTCTCTGCAGCCTGTCAACATACTGAACCATCCGACTCATCTCACTCTACCTGTTTGCTCCTCTCAGATCTTTAAGGGGATAATTGTGATCCTTTTAAGATTACAACCGGGCTGTTTTAGCAGTGATAACATTTTACTCAACAATCTACAACTGGGAATGTTTCCCTGCTTCGATCAGAATGTAAGATTGACAGTTTGATTGGATTTCTTGGAGAAACACCTCTGATTGGTGAAAAAGGGGGAACATGTTGGCGATGGGTTTTCAATGCAGGAAAACTGTGCCTCCTCACTAAAACATTGATGTCCAGGTAGGGCTGTAGATTGATATGAATGTTTTTTAGATTATGGGAAGCACTTCACTAAAAGTTTATAAATGGTTTGTTACAAGTTTACCAATAAAGTGGTTAACTCTACAACACATGAAATATAAAAGGTAACAAAGCTGTTGCTTTCCACATGAGAATACCAAATACACAATTTTACGTTCTAGGTTGCAGTGACGTGACATTGCCAAAGAGTAAACCCACACTGATTATTGAGAACTATGTTAAATACATGTTATTAATGACATGTAAAGTGTTTAAAACCTAATTAATTACAATAAACCATTTATAAATCCTTTATAAAGGTAGACTTAATGTAACGTATTGTTGGATTTTGTAGTGCAAATATTAAGGAACTTTTGTAACCAACCATCTACATGATTATCCTTGATTTGCTTTTATTTCCTTTAGCTAACCTGTTAGTTAATTCTTTGGATCCTAAACTTATATTGTTTTTTGGGTTTAGTAGTTATACAGTATGTACAAATGAATAAATAACTGACGGGTCACAGAGGTGATGCTTTGCTGGAAAAAATGACACCAAACATAGCATGATTTAATAGGGGTAATAAAGGCTTAGGCTTAGGCTTAACCCTGACTCTAGCCTGGCACCAGACTGCAGAGGGTCGAAACCTCTCTGATCATCTTTCTT
This sequence comes from Lophius americanus, assembly GCA_037951165.1. Classification (NCBI taxonomy): domain Eukaryota; kingdom Metazoa; phylum Chordata; class Actinopteri; order Lophiiformes; family Lophiidae; genus Lophius; species Lophius americanus. Next base: position 8,231,016 of record JBBDHG010000019.1, on the reverse strand, counting down.
GTCATTCCTCACCTATTTCTGTTTGTTAATATGTTCCTAGAATAGCATAGTGCCTGGGCAATCGCCCCCAAACAATGGATAAAAAGGAGATAATTAGACAGAATTTGCTGAATTGATATTACTATTTAATCTGACTCAGTTTACAGCTGTTGAATTTATAAATAACTTAATATGAAAATATTATTGCTGCTTTCTACATCCATGTTAACATGTTTTTTTCTCACTCCATCTCCTCCCCCCTCAAACTTGCCCTCTGTCCCTCACCTCTTCCTCTCCTATGCTCATTCTTTCTGAAACCTGATAAGCGGCCGATATATACGTGCCACGCTGCTCCTTTCTAAGTTGTCTCAGAGTCCGTCCACTCTGCCCCGTTAAATACTGCCTCTCCCTTTCCTTTTCTCTCGCGCTCACTCGCTCCCTGTCTATGCTTTTAAGACGTTCGTAAAAGGAGGTCGTATTGACAAAACAATCGCTCGCTGAGGCTTAAACACTGCCTTTAAAGGGGCATTATTAAATTGCAGGCAGGAAGGGGAGGGGCTGAAAACAAGGGAAACCTGATGACCTCACCATTGATTTTTACATCAGCAGAGTATTAGGAGAACTTGGGAGAGAGACGCTGAGTGTCAGGGAATTGGACAGGAGAGAGAGAAAGTCATTTCATATGATACGCCTTGAGCTTTTAGCGGATCCATGATTCAGAGTTGTTTACAATCTAGATACTGTAGATATTGATGGACCAAAATCTGGGACAATTTCCCTTTCTGATGTTGTTACCGCTTGACTTTTTCCTACACCGATACATATGGTATATGTTCACATCGCACTTATCCAGATCTCTGGGACTAAATGGTCTAAATTGAAAAAACAAACAGGCAGTCATTATCATATCATATATTAGTTGTAATAAAAAATTGTCCCTGCAATCTTTAGCCGGTTACATGGATATCTTGTCCCATAATACATTTATTTAGGGTAACAAACTTATTTTTAAAGATTTGCTCTAGGCGAACTTCCTTTCAGTTTTTAATCATCCTAATTGCGCTACAAAAAGAATCCCTTAACCACTTCATGCATAAGATATATATATATATATATATATATATATATATATATATATATATATATATATATATATATATATATATATATATATCTTATTTTTTACATATTATTCTTTATTGGTAAAGACATAGGGATGTGTCCAAACTTCTTTCCCTCCTTGAACCTCACTGAACCTTTAATGGACTCCCCACCCTCTCTCCTTCAAAGCCTCACTCTTGACGCCGCCCTCCCTCCATCCCTCACTCAGCTCCTTACTCTTCTTCCTCATCATTTTCCACTCCTGACCATCCCAAGACTTTCCCAATGATTCGCCGGCACACTCCATAGTGGCCAGAGGGTTTTTTAAATAGTAATCCTCCGTAGTGATCCCTGTGCATGGAAGGGTTAAGATTTCTTTGATTTTAAGCAGAGATTACACATTTTTCATTATGCTTTTATCATCGAAATTCACTTCTGCAGGTAAAAAAATGAAATATGACCATGACGGCTATCGGGAGGTGAATACAACCACCAAGGCCGAACAATCCTACATGTATGGAAAATGTTCTGATAACATATATTATTACATTTTTAATCTGTCAGAAAAGATATTAGGTGTTTAATAGAAGACTTTAGATACATTTTATTCTTAACTACATGCATATGTTAAAGAACAGTTACAAAATATATGGTTTAAGATAGATGTTTTAAAGTTTGTGCAACATTTCTTCACAATAACTCTACTCTTATAAAGGATTTATGAAAATGTATAAATGGTTTCTGAATGGTTATTAATAAGGTTGTAAACACCTTATCAATTATTAAACTGTCATGAGCAATTTATAATACATGTTTAAACAATTAATACAAGGTCACTATTTGACTTTACTGATGCTTTTCTTGATCTAATAAGGTATAGCGGCTTATTAATTACTTATAACATGTTTATGTCTTACTTACTAAACTAGTTATAAACCATTATAAAGTCTTCATAAGGCCGGTTTTACTGGTACTTTTCTTCTTCTTTTTTTTTTTTAAGAAACCTGAACCCTTCTTTGAGATTCTGCGATAGACTTCCCTTTGCTTGGTGTAAATTACATTTTGTATAAGCAAACAAATAAAATCAACCTTCACAAAGAGACAGACAAATACGTAAACACTTAAACAAATATTGTGGAATTTTAATTATCACATTAACATTTTACAGAGGGGAAAACTGTGAAATGAGTTCTTCTTTTTAACCCTTCCCTGATGAGCGGTGGTATTAAACTTCAGAAACATAATTATCTCTCAAAATATCCCTACTTTTCTACTTTGCAATTTGTTTCTGAGGACGAATAGCCTGGCTTCCTTAAGAGGAGAAATGTTATGGCCTGAGAACCAACAAATGAAATGTTAAACGTTTGATATATAACACAGTATAATCTTTTAGTTACATTTAATTCATAGACTTACATTTTGCAGCTGACATGACAAAATGTTTAACAAGCGTGTCTCTATTAGGATAGCTGTGAATTGTAGCGTCTATCTTTACTTTTAGGTATGACTACGTAAGCTTTGACATGTTCCTTTTAAACATTTCATTTTTAAATGTTTTTCATAATATATGTATCTCACATATTTGTTTACATTACCTTTGTTTCAACTCTTTTGTTGAAACAAAAGGTACCTGTTTTATTTGTAAATTCTACCCATTGCTGTTTGTTTTTCTTTTATTACTTCCTCTATGGCCACATTTTTTTATGACGGCTGCTGTATAAATAAAGCTGAATTGAAGTGTCTGAGTAATTATGTGTTCGTCTCATGTGGTACCTATCGGCGTTATGGATGTGCAGAGACAAAACACTCTTTTACAGTATGCACACACCTTCCTACCTGTCGAAGGAGTCCACAGGTTTACAGTTACTGTTCGGTATGTGCCCAAGTATTTGCCTTTGGGTGTGAACAGTTTGTGTGTACATTCTCAATGTATGATACCAAAGTGTAAATGTGTACATGCATTGCTGCGCACACACACGCACACACACACACACATTTCATTCAAATGTAGATTCCCTGGCGCGGCGTATTTCTGCCAATAATTCATGAGTGATCTGCACCCTTGCCGGCCTTTAGCATTTTTATTTAATCTGCTGAGCCTTACCGCGTGCTCGCTCATCAATAATACACACTGACATGTGTGTTAACACATCTCTGGTGTGTGTGAGTGCGTGAGAGAGAGAAAGAGAGAAGGTGGGGAGAGATAATGTGTGAGTATATATGTGATGGAAAGCTCATTGCATATGCGAATAAAGAGATGTGTGTGTGTGACAGGCAGAGGGAAGGGAAGAGGGAGAGGAAGGGAAAGTGTGTATCCAACACTGGATAATGTAACAGGATCATGAATGGTGTCTCATTTGTCAGTTGAAAAAGCTTGTCATCATCCCCCGTTGGGACGACAAGCATGTCCGACCTGCAGTTAATCCTGGGCCTAATGATATAACTCTAAATGTGATGGCGAGGGTGTGTACGAACTTCCTCAAGCCCTCTTTAGCTTCATGTCATTTAAGTCAGTTGATGTGTGTGTGTGCGTGTGTGTGCATGTGTGTGTGTGTTTGTGTTTGTGTATGTGTGTGTGTGCTTATGTCCAAGAGAATTCAACAGGAGCACATTTATGTGTATTCGTGCAACACCGATGAACAAACTCACAGTTAGGGCAACTGACATCACCAAATCAGTGGGTCAGGAGGTAACCTCACCAGGGGTTGCTATGGAGACACCCAATGACGGGGCTTCCCAACCGGCACAACAACACGCCAGTGAAATGGCACTTCCCCTAACTTATCCTCTCTCTCTTTCTGTCTGTGGTTGTCTCTTCATCTATCTGTTCTCACCATTCCTTCATCTTTATCTCTCCACCTCCACATCTCTTCTCTTTATTATCTTATTGTTTGCTACCATGCCACAATGTAGTGTTTACTTGCTCAAACAACTGAGCATGGAAATATGCCTCTGGAAAAGCGAGCATGCACCAGCACACAAACACACTCACACTCTCACTGGCACCCACACATCCAATTGTGTTCAATGAAATGTGAGGGGGCACTGGGATCCCAGCATGCAGGGTTTAAGAGCTAATACCCCATAGATTAACCACCCCCGGTTCCCCTCTCTTACACTCATGCACACGACATCTTCCACAAACCAAGATTAACCTCCCACGATTTACACAGTGTGTTGGTCATGCACAAATACACCAGCATCATGGTGTGTTGTTGTTATCCCTCTACCAATAGAAACAACAAACAGGGGCAAACAGAATGAAAGCACACTGTCAGCCCCAAGTGATCGAGCAACTGCTCATGTGACTGACTGTCTGACGCTCTCTCTCTCACACACACACGCACACACACACACACACACACGCATACACACACATACATACACCACACAGAGCCTTCATTTCAGTTGTAAGAATTGAGCCCCCATGGTTTTCAGGGAGGTCATGTGATTTGATAACCTCTACATGATTCCCTGTGGTCAGAAACCTTTTTGTGTGTATGTGTGTGTGTGTGTGTGTGTGTGTGTGTCTGTGTTCCCGTGCAGATTTGTGTGCATTATTTTGGCCCAGTATAAAATGAATTCTCCATAGACTGATAGACCTTACTCTAATCTAACATCTGTCTGTCCCTGAAGTCTGAGGTTGAACAATGGCTGGGACTAATTTTAACATCATCAGACTGTTAATGGGAATTTATCATGTCTCATCTCTTCTCCTCCATCTGTCTTCATCATTCCTTCCTTCTCTTCGTCTATTTTTACTCTGTTTGGCTCTTTTCTTGCAATGCTCCTTTGCCTTTCTGCAAATTCCAATCCACCAGTACCAGTCAATTTACGGGTACTTCCAAGGATTATTTTAGGGGACGCTCAGATCAAACACCCTCTGCCCGGACCATTCCTCATTTCCCCAGACTCCAACCCTTTAATCAATAATTGCTGATAACACTAAGTATGCGATGACAGTTGATAGAAGTGAAAAACAGCATAAAATTCGTAGGCGGCAATTCTTGAAAAGTGAATCCAAAGCAACTGGACTTGTGTAAACTGAAGACGTATCACCTCTCCTTCAGAACCCTTATTTAGTTCTGACTGACTGGTGTTGAGTGAGAGATTCAACCTCCAGCAGGTATTTGATGTTCGGTTACAAGTATAGTTGTCACAGTTGACCACGCATCACTAACGTCTTCAGTTTTAAGAAAGAGTCCTTTTGATTTGGATTCGATCAACGTTCAAGGATTTCCATGACCTGAATGAATGCGAATCTACAAAAACTCAGACTGAAGTCCATTTTCTTTATCACTTACTCAATATGGGGCTTGTAATACAATTGAGAATGAAGCGAAAGTCCCAGATTTTACTTTATGTATATGAATATATAATTTAATTTGCAATTACATTTATTAACATCATTCCACGGCATTCCCCGGGGCTCCATCTTTAAAAGAGAACTCATTGACGTTTCATTGGTATGCTGCAATCATCTCAAACCAAACATCATGCTTCGCATTAAACAGCTTCTCACTGTAAACTGTGCAGAGTACAAAGCTATCATCGTCTTCATTGTAAAACGTCACTGGGAAAGGTCAATCACACTTTAAGAATGCATCAAGGATAAACTGGGAAAAATATGATTTTTTTTGGTCCAACATAGAATTTTTGTTGAATGGGGTATTGGCTGCCTGATTAAAACGATCACAGATAAAAAGGCACCGCAAAATACTGTAAACTCCAAAATAAGTCAGTCGTAGTAAAATCCTATAATTAATCTCAAAGCTGCCACCATTTCAGCAATCACTCTTGTATCGCTGGTAAAACATCCAATAACATCATCTAACTTGCATGCTGAATGATGTTATTGGATGTTTTCAGACGGCAGCTAGACTCTTAATTAACACGCTCACATTTGGGCTGAGTTAGGCTGTTTGGTTTGGAATATTACTCCAGGCCATATCTCCGTAGATGGATTGATCTAGGTGAGGATGATTCAGTGAGTGGTGGTGAATGTGTGAGTGGGATGAAAATAGGGAGGGAGTGGCGGCATTAATTCCGATCATTAAGAACTTGAATAGCCTGTGGTTACGAAACCCTGAAATCGACTGCGTGTAAACTCTACAGTGACCTACCAGTTGTTCACTTGTAGGATGGTGAGGCCTGTGTCTTGCGCCAGCTGTTTCTTCTGTTCTTCTGACGGGTAGGGATGCTGCAGGAGAGACAGAAGACACCTTTGAGAAAAGGCTGACCACAAATTGTTTAATGAAGCCTGTTGTTGATGAAAAAAGGTTTATGATATGCCTTTTAGTAAAGACAGAGTCGGCACAGGTTACACACAAACACACACAAACCTGTACTACGTAATGAGAGGCAGAAATGCTACAAAGGTGTTCGTATGTGCCTGTGTGTTGATGCATACCGTAGGTATGTGTGCATGTTAGTATGCTTCTCTCTCCCCATCATTAATGGAATATAAAATCTTGTAATTAATGGCAGCCAAAAAGGCAAGCCAATTAGAAAGTTAAGTGAAGTGGAGAAAAGCTATGGTAATTAGGCAGCTTCTTATACAAATATATTCGCGTCAATGGCCCCCCTTTCACCCTGCTGCATATGTAATCAGTGAGCGGAGAATACGTGATATAACCCAATGGAATACAGACAAGAAAAAATAAAATCTGTTGTCGAGATTGTAGCTCTTTGCTTTTATCATTGCCACAATTGCCACGTGACTCTGATTGTTGTTTAACGGCACTGATTTAAGAAGCGTAGGTACAGAAGGTCTGCAGAAACACTGGATCCTTCGAAATCATTCATGAAATATCAACATATCTGCAACTAAGAGGGAGTAATGAATTCAAATTGTTTGAATATTAATTCATTTTTACACAGATATGCTCAAACTTTCTCTTTGATCTTGACTGACCTCTTGGTTTTCAATCACCTTCACATTTGTGGCAATCTCAGCCAATTTGCACGGATATGAGGTAACTCTGAAATGTTTTTATGGTACCACTTTACTGTAAGACTACCATTATGAAGGATTTGTAAATGGTTTAAAATTAGGTTATAAATCAGTTCGTAAACACTTTATAAGTCATTAATCCACATTTATAATCAGCTTATAACAAAGCTCTCAATTTATCAATGTGGGTCACTATTTGGCAATATCAAGTTAGCAGTACAGATAAGTGATCTCACTATTTGGCAAGCATCAGGTCTCTGTTACCTTTATATCTGATGAGTTACAGAAGCTTATTAATAATTTGTAAGCATTCACAACTTAATTAGTAAACTAAGTAGAGGTCATGTATAAATCCTTAATAAAGGAAGTCTTATTATAAAATGGTAGCTGTTTTATATTATTCTGAAGACAGAGTGAGACAAAAAAAGAAATGTATGATAAACAATGATTCAGTTGCGGAAAAAGACAAACCAAACTGACTTCAGGCCCGGCGTTTAAAATAATCTGCTAACTGCAGCCCCTCCTGGACACGCCAGCTGAGAACGTTTCAACTGGAGACACCTGTTTAAATATAGCGGATTAATAAATTGGATAAATGTGAGCTCAGGGAGTTTGTTGATTTATATTACAGTCGGAGGGAGCTATTTCAAGTTGTACGGAGCCTTGTTCGGGCAGGACAATATGCTCTTCATGACTGAGACAAGACATGGACTGTGCTAAACACCACAGGCAGGCCATAAAAGACTGAGAGACGAGGGAGGAGCAGGGGGTTCGAGGGAGAGAATAAATTGTTAAAGCCATACTAAAATACACTCACTGGAACCTATATATTCCAAAATGCTATGTATACACTTTGGAAATATGAGGCATTGACACAAAATCATTGTACAGTGTCAATGACAAATTAATTTGTTTGAATGGCAGGAACAGCAAACCATGACAGCAAAAACACAGGGATAAGGCTCCAATGGGACGGTGACTGACAATAGGCGCCACAGCTATGGCGGCTGATTATATAGCCTATAGACTATGTCTGACACACGGCTTTCATAGTCAATCAGATGTACAAAATCAGTGCGGCGCCAGCATTTTTATTTTTTCATTACAGTTTTTTCAGTGCATAATGACCAGGATTGTGTTTAACGCTGGGATGACCCAGCAGGGAAAGGGAATTTTTTTCTTTCCTAGCCTTCCCTTGTCCATGTGATTGGTTGTAGGGAATGTGAACACAAGGAGGCTAATTTCATGCGCTAAGTTATAATTGCAATGTCGCCTTGGGCCAAATTTATGTCCGCTTCTTTTCTGCAACCCTTTTTGTGTGTTGGTGTGTGTGTGTGTGGGTGTGGGTGTGTGCATGGGAACTGTGTGTTCATTTTTGTTTCTGTGTGTTTCTACATCACATTGTAGACTAATCAGATGATATTAGATCTTAAAAAAAAAATATCTATGGGTTCATTCAGCTGCGTGGAGAGAGTGGAAACGTTGCTCTGTGTGATGTGTGGACAAACACACATCACAGTTCTTCACAGACTCACAACACTGAGATATCAAATCTGTTCCTGTGAACGCCTTTTGAGGTTTTCTTCTTAACTAACAAAGCTGATTGAACATGATAAGATCATTGTGCGCTCTGTATGTGCTGTATATCTGAGGAGGCAGGAGTATCTGCCTCGTGATATCGGGGGGCTGTGGCCACGCCAGCGGCCACAGCGCAGCACAAATACACCCTTTCTCAGCGATTCCCAGCAAACACAAGCAGACGGAAGGATAAGCAAAACTAGTCAAATACAGACGGGCACGCATCCCCATCGCAGACAGTGGTACAGGCAGAAAAAATGCGCTTGTGACAGGAGTGTGCCATTGGCAAGACGTGACACAAGTACTGACACAAGTAGTGAAAAATACTATTTCACGCTCCCTGTCTTTACAGATTACAGCTGCTTCTTACTTCTTATAGACTATCCAAAGAGCTGTATGCGCCAGAGTGTTCTAGTATGAAATAACATGCATGTAATGAAGGAGCTACACGAAAAAAACGGCCCAAAAGCCAGAAAATCTCAACTTTTTCCATCCTCCGTTTTCAAAATTGTCTCCCATCAGTCAAAACACTGTGATTTAGTTTTTCACTTAGCAACAAGTCACCCAATTTTAATATTGTCTGTGAGTGATTCTGGTGTCTTACTGGCCTTTGGCTCTAGTTCAGCGGGTTGAGGGAGGAAGAGACAGTGAGAGAGAGAGAGTTAGAGAGAGTGAGATAGAGAGAGAGAGAGAAAGGCCTTTAGCGAGAAAAGCAATAACATGTTCTTTAAAAGAGCAGATGGAAAGTTTCGGCGCATCCTCCCCTCCCTTCCCTCTTCCCTACGCCTATCTTAATGATATGTCTTCTCCAAATATACAACTCCTTTCATGAGAATTTCCACCCTGCTCACCGCTCTCTGCTGGGCTCGCAGTGTGTGTGGGTGCCAGGAGGGGTGTGTGTTTGTGCTTCTGTCTTGTGTGTGTCTTATCAATCTGAGTGGGTGTTGTGCGCGTCTGTTGTTGTGTGTGTGTCCATTTGTGCCCGACTGTGTTGGTTCGTGCGCTGACATTAGACACTGATCATATATGTGTGTGTGTGTTTGCATGCAGATGTCTGAGTAGCAGAGCATCAGTAACATCCCCTCCCTGTCGGAACGTCTTCCTCTCCAACCCCCTCAGACGAGAAAAGAGAGGGATATAGAGACAGAGAGGAGAAGGAACGAAAGGACGAAGGACGAACAAGGCAGGGAGGAGGCATGGAAAATGATAACTTGAGCCCCAGGGGTTTGGAGATAAGAGCATCAATGTTCCTCAAGACCCCCATTTACTCCCCCTGTCCCATGGCTAACCCTGTAGAAAACTATTCAAACAGGGGCGGCAAAAAAAACGGCACCCATTGTGAACAAAAATAGTTATATATGAAAATGTTACACTAAATAGGATAATTCAAAAAAAACGTTCAGCAGAATATAATTTGATCTTATCCTCACATCTTGCCTGGATGTCTTAAAGTGTATTAAAGCAATCATAACAGATTAAGAAAATATTTCAAGAATCCCAAAATTTGGCGGGGCATCCACGTCTCCGACTAGCTGCACAGTTACAATCCTGATTTACTGCTTCAACGTTTTTGGTCAAGAAACCTGAGGCTACAACCTGAAGGTTGGTGACGTGATCAAGATAACTCTGACGAGAGACACGACCACCATTACCTTCACAGAACAAACTATCCAGTCAAAGTCTTCATCTCATCTGCAGGTGCCATCACTCACCAAAACTTTTAAAGGAATAATATGTGCCAACTTTCAAAAGGTCATGCCTCCCCATTTCTCTATTTACAAACTTTAAATTTCAACTTAGTCTCGTGTCAGCAAATAAGAGAAAGAAGAACAGCGTGTACAGCTTCCCCCAGAGGGATGGACTGTTGCAGAACTGTTATTTATCTTGCATCTCATATCACTTTGAAACTCACTCCTTTAACAAGGCGCAAAGGTTCAAAACAAAATAATCACAAAACCACATTGTGAATATATTAAAATGTACTTTTCGTTTATGTTTCCACTCATATATGCTGCGTTTAAAGGAAATTCTATATTGTTCTATGAAACCTCCATCTTAATGCGTGTGATTAACAATTCACTGCAGCCACGGTCCCTGCAGTCCGTCTTTAGCCATTAGCATTATGGTGTTATCATTGCCTTTATTTCTATTTAAAGCAAGCCTCTGTGCGTCTTATCAAAAAGGATCGGCACGCCACATTAGCTTTATAAAGCCGCTGCCATGAAACAGGATGGAGGGAGGAATAAAAGAGAGGAAAAGCATAAGTTGTCACAGTCACGTGATGACCCTCAAAAAGAGGCCATGACACTGCACAATCTGTGGAGCAGCACACTTGGATGGGTCGATGGTATTTTAAGTTAAAATTACTTCTTCAGTAGATGGTTGGGATTAACCTAAAGGCACAAAGATGCCAGAAATATCGGATGCCATGATTTATTTTGGTGTACTATTCTGATGCCAAGTAGGCCTATCTATATTTAGTCATTGACAAAAGAATCCCCACACAGAAAAGCCCAAAGATCTAACACAGCAAGCAGGTAGCAGCTGCATTACAAACGCTGAGCCTTGTAAGTTCAATCGGAAGCAACTGGACTGACAACGCCGGTCAACTGTATTCTTGTGACCTTCAGACTCCCTACTGCAGTATGAGAGACGTGTTCAAGGCTAGACAGAAGTCCAGCTGTTTTGGACTGAACTTCCAGGAATTACCATGACCTGGAATGAGAATATGCACCAGTTGAGGTTCCATTGAAAAGCCTTGACCGGGCCAGGATGGACAGAAATTTGTTGTAAAACTTTCATTCTAAGAGCGTATGTGTGTGTGTGTGTTCTCGTCATATTGAAAAAGATTCGCTATTTCAAATTCCTTTCTGTGTAGGTGGCATCGACTAACATCCCTTTGACTTCATTAAGGAGCAGGGACCCAGCAACAAGACTAGCTCTGGGAGAAAGAGGGGATTAAAGAAAAAAAAAAGAAAGAAGAGTGAGTGCGAACAAAACAAAAACAGAAAAAGAACAAAGCACCCCTAACCTAATTTCCTCTGATTCGAGTTGCTTCAATGCAAAATAACAATAACCAGAGCAAAAACAGATCTTTAGAGGGACTCAAAATGAGCCCACTTTAGGATGAAAGCTCCCCCTCTAATATCTGCACAAAATAAATGCTCCCCAGTCTTAGTGCTATACTGGGACAATAAGCAGGAACGGGCGTTTTTACGATGTTGCACTACTGTTCACCAAGTTAAAGCTTGAAGCATGAATAATTCACTCTATTCATTTTTTTTTTGTAAGCATCGATATTTTCACCATAAACGGTAAAGAATCCCCCCTCTCAAACTGTTTTTGTTTTGAAATCTCTCAATCTCTTCTGGAGATGGAGATAAACAGAGACGTTCATCTCCGTTTTATTCATTAATGAGCATTTTCCTTCTCTAAAAACAGCTTTTGTTGATTTAGGGAAATCTCCCAGCGCTCTTGCCTATGGGAATGAGATATATCTAGTTAGCTGGTGAAGCAAAGGGTGAAAAGTGTGACACCAAAGCTCTGCTACAAAGTGGATTACACAAAGAGCAGCACTTCTTCGCTGCGATAATTGATTGATTATCAATTCATTGATTTTCTTAAACTCTGAGGGTGTATAACATCAGGCTATAGGCGGCAGCCGCTGCTGTAGCTGTTCCTGCTGTGTGCGAACAATGACCCGTGTGCTTTACAGCAGGATGGATCTGTAACCTACATGTGTACCAAAGTCTAGAGCGTGTGACTCTGAAGGGAAGCATCGTATCCCGTGTATAACCTATGTGTGTGTGCTCTCTGGTTGCTTTCACTTAGACCGAGGGCGTGCTTCATTAGTCCTCCCTATTCCACCTCAGGGGAGGCTAAATTTATTAAGGGGGCCGGATGTTGCACAACACCTGCTGCTGTGCTTCCCTCTGTGCAATAAAGGAAAGGGGTTGCGGCATGCTAGCTAGCGCTAGTGGTAAGTGCTGCTCGTTGGACTGAGGCTGATGAGCTGGGGCTAATTCAGGGGGTGATTATGTAGTTTGCTGGACCACTAAACCTCTTTAAGCCCGTAATTACTGCCTATTTGAGCGAGGGGAGGCACTCCAAAGCAATCGGTACTTGCACCAAGCAGCGCAGCGAACGGCAGCCACAGCTGGAGGAGGTGGGCCGCCTTGGGGCTGCCTGGGATGGAGGGGTGTGTAAATGTAGAGTAGGAGGGATCCACAAAGCCTCATCACAGTCGAGAAGCACAGAGAGCTGAGAGAACGAAGCAAGATGTCCCTGGGAGCACCAGCATGCTACACAGCTGTAAACTGCTGTGCTTGGAGCCAGCATTCTGCCACTGATCTCTAAGTTGTGAGAAAAACAACGGGAAACTCCTCCGACCACATTGAGCCTGGAAGACAGAATAGACTGGATGTATGTGTGCAGTCATATATCACTGGGGTGAGAAAGGCCCTTTTTTCTTACACATTGTCTGTGACATACAAGAGGAAGTCATATTCTCACACAACACTTTGTCCAGGAGGGAATCCATTTCATTTCACCGGACTTTCAAAGAAATGTGAATAAACGTAATGCCAGTGAAATCTGATCCCTCTGAGGAAGCAATTTGGGGACCACAGAACATTCTAATAACCCCAGCGATATTATTATGTTATTATCATAATTACCCTTTTGCCCCCACCGTTTTAATTAGAAACTCACCGCTGGTCCCCAGGGGGTGGGGTGGGGGGCGAAAAGAACCTGGGCTGGGGGAATGCTGAAACTAGGTGAGGGTATTTCACAATTGTTCCCTTATGCTCCTTGGAGTTCCATGTATAAGAAGAAAGGAAGACACTGCCAGTGTTACAGAAAGATCACGCTTCCTCACTCTACCTCCTCTGATTTGGCATCCTTTCCTCTCTGTCCTCTATCTCCATATCTGCCTCACCCCTCCCCACCCCCTCCTCTGTTCTATATTTAGCATTTTGCTTAACTATCTCATGATGCCCCCCCCTCCTTTTTCCACCTCCTTTCCCCCACTGTTACCTCCCAGTTTCGATTTTAATATCCTCACCTCTTCCTCCTCATCCAAATACATCCCTCCATCTGCCTCTTCTTCCTTCTCTCTCCCTCCCCATCCTCGGCAGGGAAAAGCCTTCTCCATCAGTGCACTCCTTTGACAAATCAATGACTTAATCTGTTGTAACAAACAAGTGAGCAGCACCCACATCCCTGTTCGCTCCCCCACCGCCACCATTACTAACACTACAACAGCACGCCTCAGAGAGTGGAGAGGGAGGAGGAGAAGAAAGAAATTGACAAAAATGTGATGTGTATATTTCAGAGAGCGCGTGTTGGAGGACAAACAAGGGAAAAGAGAGGGAAAGAAAAACATGTTTGAAAGAGGGGGAGGAGATAAAGGTGGTGAAAATGAAGTGCGTCGGTCATGGTTTTCCCGCCACACCTCCTCTGGCAGCCTTCGGCTCTGTCCGCCTCTTCCACCATGAGATGTTTGTCTGCATTCACCACCTGGTTCACTAGATATGATTTCCCTCACTTCACAAAATACACACATTCATGCATGTGGATACGCGTGTGTGTGTGTGTGATGTGTATGTTTGTGTGTCAGTGTTGATAAAATACAAACAAGACCAGCGCTCGGCACAAGAGCCCTTTGGGTCAACTGGCCGGGTGTAATCACTCCACCTTTCATGCCTGTAGTGCATCATGAAGCTTAGAAAACTTTATTTATACTATTACGAGACAGGGAGGTGTAAAATTACCATTTATGGACAGACGCCTCAACTTTAAATTATTGCTATGAACCAGTTGCCTTTGAAACAACTGAACAATCTTACTATGATATCATGGTTCAAAGCCATTAAGTTGTGAGGCAACACAGCTGCACGGTATAGAAAAAAACGAGTGAGAGGGAGGCATGGAAGAAAAGCGGAGAGAGGGAGAGAGAAGTCAGAGAGGCAGAAGGCATGCATAAAAGATAGGAGATCCTTATGGTTTGTCAGAAGGACGTGTTTTGTCTGAGAGGGAGACGGAGACTGTGAAGGAAAGAGAGAGAGAGGTTTCACGCATGGGAGAAAATACAAGTGGGAGGAACTGAATTGATAAATTAGTTCAGCCAACGCACAAACTGATTACCACGACGGCAAACCCGCAGGATCCGCTGAGCACACGCATGGGATGAGACACAAAGACACGCATACACTAATGTGATTTCACACTTAGCAGACTTGATATATCACTGGCTGAACAAAATTCTACACACACAGACTCAATGCTAAACTCTGTTTCTTTAAAGTTGATAACCATTTTACTGTCAAAGTATAATTTATGGGATTTTAACAGTGTAAAAAATACATTTTAAAGTTATTTTGGCTTAAATGTCAACAGTCAAGTGGAGAAATGATGCCACTAACTTCACTGATCTTTATTAAATGTTGAATAGAATCATTCCATCTAGCTGACCACATACTTATGACAATATATTTTGCTGACCATTAGACACGAAAACTTGCCACTCTCTCTCCAATAAATACCCCAGCGACAATGGGAAACTCCACACCCCACACAAGCGCTGCATTGCTGCTGTGGACCAGTGCAAAAGTTTGCGTGTGTGTGTGTTTGTGTGAGTGTGAGTGTGTGTTTGTATGAGGGCTAAGAGTAGACTTCTTCCCTGGATTTCCAAATCATCGTAAATAGGCTAGTGGGTAGCAAACCAAGAATGATTTCACACACCCGAGTTATAGGACCCTTTTACATGCAGAAGACACAAGCATTCACACACACACGGACACACACACACACACACACGCACACATGCACACAAACACAGGATGATCACATACAGTTGATGATGAAAAATAGAGCTAGGGTGAAACACAGCTTCATTATGAGGTCATCAATCACTTAGATGTATAACAATGAAACCATGAACTGAACTGTTTCATAGTTTCCCAACTATGAAATTGTATGAGAATTGGGGAGGAGAGATGGAATGAAGTAGAATGGCAAAGCAAAAAAATAGTAAAATAGTAGTGAAAGAGTGATTCCACTAACAGTTATGTTTTGAAATATATTAAGCTACAAGTTTTTGTGTATAACATTGTCTCATCGTTGTTCAATATGTAGTTAAAATACATTAAAATTAAGGATTATTACCCGCCAGTGTGTGTTTGTGTGTGTGTGTGTGTGTGTTCTTCGCAGCCATCTTTGATCTCTGGCTACTAGTGATCCCCACCAGAGCTACTAACTGACCTTCAAGATCTGTAAAGTTCTCACGTTATCATGGAAGCACACAAACCGCAACTTAACTAAATCCAGATCAACACAAACACTCACACACACACACACCCACACACACACACAGGTAAAAATAAACTCACACACTCTTGCTTTTGGTCTATAGCAGACATTTAAAAGTCCAAAGGTGGTATTAATGAAAAGTTAACTGTCGTTGTGGGCTTTTAAAACAGTGTTAAAACAATGCAAGAAACAGAGTGTGGAAGCCAAAATAAAAAAGAAGTCAGACTGTGTGTGAGCGAGTGAGTGAGAGAGAGAGAGAGAGAGAAAGAGAGAGAGAGAGAGAGAGAGAGAGAGAGAGAGAGAGAGAGAGAGAGAGAGAGAGAGAGAGACCAGACTGTTGGATGCAAATGCTCCAATAGTAACTTTTATATTCGTACAAATGCAATGTGTTTTTTAGGATCCTCATTTATGTGGTCTGGCAGTTCTAAATTGGCGTATGTAAAATGAATCTGTACAAAGGTGAAATACTTTTTTGGGCTGAAGGAATCTGAGAAATAAATCAAAAGAGAGGAGTATGTTTTCTAACAGCAACAGCATAGATGCTACTTCCTAGCGTACACGTAACCACTTAACCTATGTGAAAAAAGGGAAAATAAAACAACACTGTTAATGCCATATTTCTGAAAACAAATAGATATCCTCTAAACAACCAACATCTGCCAGGCATCAGTCTTTCTACCATCTACTGTATCCATCTATCCTCCTATTCTTCGACTTATCCATCAATCATTCCATCCATCAATCACGGAACAGATGGCCTTTCAGGAGTCCCTGTCAGGACTGATGGCTTCCCTCTGCCCCAGCCATGCCATTACCCTCCTCCTTCCATCAACACCCAGAGAAACTCACATAAAACACACATATATTTACATCCAGGCATTGTGAGACACCTCCACCACACGGAATAGTCTCACTATCCGCAGTCCACTCCCATGGACCACTATCTCCCATTCTGGAAGTCGGAACATCCACTTTTAAACAAGGCGAAACGATTATATTCATGTCCTCGTGGAATGGTTGCAAAGCTTGGGAGAAGCTAGTCAGTGTATCTCTGAGGATCAGTCCAAAAAGAGAAGCCCTCAAAGAGAGCTGTCTGCCTTTGGTCCCTGGGGCCTGTCAAGAGGGATAATTGATGATGTTTTCATTACAAGGTGTGGGGTACTGTGGGGGTGGGAGCACAGTGTGTGTGTCCATGTATTGTGGGGGTAGGGGAGGTTGACTCAGCTGCCTCCTCTTTGACACCAACCAGTCTTGCGATTGGTACAAGCGAGGTTTTGCTCTCAGATGCCCTCTTACTAGCACACCCACACACAAACACAGCCGAATATCACAAACATTTACGTAAATCCTACCCTCAAAGTCTTATACGCAAAAACAAACACATAATCCGGAGCTGAATATATTCCTTGAGATAAACTGTCTGGAAATTATTAAAAATGCTGCGAATAAGTCTAAGCTGTTCTCTTGTTTTCAGCCATGTCTCATCACAGTGTCATATCAGGACTTTGGCAGATCTGTCTGTCATCTCTTAGGACGTCTTTGAAATCCTAATGCAGTGGCGCCTCAGATTCTGACTCACTCAGATTGAATTAAGACCTAATCAGAGACACCAGGCCAAACAGGCCACTATATTACTTTACAGTATCAGGATAGTCCTTGTGTCTTTGTTATCACTGATGAACAAATGAAGTAAACACATAAAAAGTCGGCAGATGTATTCCTATTAAGCTAGCTTCCTTCTGTCTCTTCAAAGTTATTAAGGAGGCGTCCTGGCGACTCGGCTCCTCGATTGGAACTATTTTTCATCAGAAAATTAATGTGTGCTGTGGATAACTAAAACAAGCATGTCTAACAAAAATCACAGGACGGCTGTAAGGCATACATGCAACATTTCTGGATTGTGGATTGAATTTGAGCATTGTGTCTTTTTCATCCCACATGGATTCCACTTTTCCCCCTGATCGGCATGACCGTTTAGTAAAAATGAAAATGGCCCCAGTCAAATTCAGATGAACAACTGTTGTGAAAGACTAAAACTCGGGGCAATTCTATGCGTACTAAATTGATTGGACTGGTTGGATTACAATCTTTCAGTCTTGGGTTTTTGTGACAGGCCAGAGTTTGCTGCAAGTCCTCAACTGCTGAAGCGAGGTGGTTCCAGCAAGAAACTGCCAAAGACTGATGGCATCTGAGGCAGTGACGAGCTCTGACCACAATGAATTTTTAGATTTCACTCACAATGCTTAGATGAGGCTTTTCACAGATCTGGTTGGTGTTTGCCTAACTGAGAACGTCAGGGACTGGTAGGTTCTCCGTTAACACCATGCACTATCTACTGCAAGCCTGAGCAATTTTGTGTCCTTGCACTGCTATTGTTT
This sequence comes from Lophius americanus, assembly GCA_037951165.1. Classification (NCBI taxonomy): domain Eukaryota; kingdom Metazoa; phylum Chordata; class Actinopteri; order Lophiiformes; family Lophiidae; genus Lophius; species Lophius americanus. The sequence goes on along the minus strand of JBBDHG010000019.1, from coordinate 8,212,719 downwards.
TGTTTTGACACAGTGAGAATTATCATTCATCGGATTCTTCCTCCCACCTCACACAAGCGGCCTGGGCTCGTCACAACTACCCATGGGCCATAGCAGCTAGATTCTTGGCCTCCTCTGCCAGTGCAGAAATGAATTATATTGTTTTTCACACCTGTTTCTAGTCAAAACCTTTGCTGCACGCTGATGTGTAAAAAAAAAAAAAGAAAAAAGAAGCATGTCCAAGGGGGATAACGGCGCTCCCCGAGCTCGGCTACATCTGAGTACCTGTGCAGTTAAATTAGAGCCTAATTGTATTAATGGGGGATTATGCCTTCCAGTTGGATTTTTTATACCCTCTGTGCATTTTACACATTTTAAGGTGGGGGGGGTGGGCTCATTGAGGCTTTGTATGTTGACTTCTTTTATGAGCTGCGATCACGGCTGCCCTTGTTAGGCTGTGTACAAATAAGCGAGAGGGAGAGCCAGAAAGAGTGTGTTTGTGATAATGCCTATAGGAGAGAGATTGTCCCAGTCTGCCAGGATTATACTTATGCTTACACTCTCGATGCCCCCTCCACTCCCCCTGATTCTTTGCCACCATCTAAACGGGGGAATAGGTTGTGATTGTTGAGGGGAGCTGGGGTTGAATTTGATCTAATTACTCTATCACATAATTTTACAAATTGCCTTTTCATAGGGGAATGAAGAGCAATAGAGAGAATGGGGGAGGGGGGGGGGGGTGTTCTAACAGCACGGTAGGAGGGATGAGGAATCAGAGGCTGAGTACTACATCTTAATCCCAAGGCTCTTCTCTTTGGTTGTAACAGAAAGCAATGGAGGACCTCAGCTAGTGCAATCAATTTAGAATTTATCGAGATCTACATTTAAATGTCCGTCTCTCTCTATCTCTTTAATATATATATATGTATAATTTATTTTGATTCCGCAGAAAGTTTACGTTTGTCTCTCCAGCTTCCGACATCTGCATGGTACAGCAAATGCTCAAAGGAGGTAAAATTGTTTTGTTGTGGCGCCGAGTGCAGGGCAACCAAATTCTTTTGATGAGCTTGTCCCACAAGAAATGTCGACAACATATGAGCTCATTGGGCGTTGTTGGAGGGAACTCAGTGGGCTGTGACTGCCGTCATCATCATCATCATCATCACAGATTCAAAACCACTGCTCTATCTGTCACTCTACGCATCAGACAGCGCTCTGACCGTGGGGCTGATAATACCAGCGATCTAAAGGATTGCAACTCAAGGATGGTGTTCATGGTAATTACAAAGATGGTACTTTCTGTAACCCACTACTACCGTTAGAAAAAGACGGAGAAATTTAACATCTTTGATTGATATTTAAGGAGAGATGGATAAGGGTTTTCAAATAATCCTAAGAATGGCCATACAAATGTCACCAACTATCTCCTCTGGTGAAGCCTTTGCACACGAAAAACTCCTTTTTTTTACCAAAGTGATGCACAAGTCAGTTTGGCGATGTTTTAACAAATGAAAAATCTAAGAGCCAGTTTAGTTTTCCACCAGCTGAAAGGGCACTGTCACAGAGGTGCTAGAGCCACAACATTATATTATGAAGGCTCCAGAGCAACATAATTAAGTCACAGAGGCACTAGAGCAACATCTCTACATCATTAAGGCTCTAGGGCTACCCAATTAAGTCACAGACATAATAGAGCCACATCATTACATTATAAAGGCTCTAAAGCTACTTCATTACACTACAAATGTACAAGAGCTATATCACTGTGGCACTAGAGCTATGTCAATACGTTGCAAAAGTACTATGGCTATGTCATTGTGTCACAGAGTCACTAGAGCTATTTCTTAATGTTTCAAAGGAACTAGGGTTATGTCATTAGGTGGGTTTACATGCGGTATAGTTTTCGAATTAGAAACTTTCCGAATTGCAATGTTGATCGCCTGTTTACATGACTTGTGATGTTTTCCGACCCCGTGTTTACATGCATCGACTCATCTATCGGAAAAGCTTTCAGACATGCGCAGGCGATCCACAATCCCGCTCATAAGGTGGCGATAATGCTTCGGGTGCACATTGCCAACAAGTGCCCAGAAGAAGAATACGACAAAGAGGTTGCGCGCAGAACTTTTTTGCTGACTTTTTGCCCATCTAACAGTCCAAATATTTTAACTAATTCAAAGTTGCAATGAATAAATCACTCTCTGATGCAGACCGGTACTGTTTTGAGTTGCCATATTTAAAATGCGTTGCAGTGCAGATACAACTCAGATACGGATACGCCGCAGATACAACTACTGAAAGGCTTTCCGAAAGGACTTAGACTACCTCCTAGCAAAGGAATGAAATCTAATTTGTAAAGGTTGTTTCCAGTCAGAAAGGGGTGTTTACATGCAGTATTTTCTCTCCAATTTGACGTATTTGCCAAATCTAATCTGTATTAGGCTGTCCATGTTATTCCACCAATTGTGTCACATCGGCGCTAGAGCTATGTCATTACTTTACAAAGGAACTAGGGCTATGACATTATGTCACAGACTCCAAATTAGGAGCTAGCTTTGAAGCACCACTGGAAATGCCTTGGTGGAAAAGGGATATCAGTTTTCCAACCTATATCCCTTTCCACGTCACCCTAGGTGCAACCCTGAGGATTAAATGCACCAAGGCAGGTATCCAGATCTTAAAGTATCAGCTGTATTCTGTGCTTCTTTGTGCCATTGTCTTTTCAGTGCAAATTTATCATCAAGGAAAATCACAGTTGTGGTCTTGGATATAAAGGTTTAGGGCCACAACAGGCCATGAGTCTTTATACATGTGAGTAGTTATAGATCAATGTATGCACACGTGTGTGGCTAATTGTGACTGGACCTGTGCATAGCTACCCTTGCATCTTCCTTCCCTCTGAGAAAAAATGCCAGCTAACTGATGATTTCGGGGATGAGCCGGTTTCAGCTGCGCATATTTATGAGACATACTACGGTGTAAGAGATACTGTAAATGTTTCCCCACTGGCGGAATAATGTGCACTATATATAAACACGATGATGAACGCATGCTGATTAAATCAATCGTGACACCGCAGAATCTGAAGTTCAAACAAAAACAAAAAAAATGTAATGCTAGTGTTCCCCAATATTAAGACCAGACCCCTGCTACATAAAGATGGCACTTCTCTCTTGCAGGGTTTCATTCCATTTTGGTTTCATTCATGGGAGTGAACAATTTACTTCACAGTTCTTAAAGTGTTGGACGGCAAAAACAGCAGCTTTTTTCCGTTACCCAATGTGCTATTCTGTTTTAACTCAGAGAGGGAGAGCATTGATGGGTCCTTCATATCCCCCTCTTCACTTCCTTTCCTTCTCCTCTTCTTCTCTTCCCCCTTGACACTCAGTTATATCCTTCCCACTGTTTGAGATCTGAACAGGCAGAAGCCTCCCAACTCATGGAGTAATATGACACAGTAGTTGTGATTCATTTGGCGAGTGTGTGCTGAGATACATTTCCACACACAGGAAGTGTGTATGTTTCAAACGCCTTCCTCTGTAGCTTCAAATTTTTCAAGAGGGGATTGTGGTTGAGGTCATGTAGATGGGGGTATAGGTTTGTCTGTGTGTGTGTGTGTGTGTGCACGTGTGTCTGTGTGCGTGTGTGTGTGCGTAATGGTGATTGGGGAACTGGTGGTTTGAGGAGGTGATGAGGATGAGATGGATAGGGGATTAGAGCAGAGAGTATAAGACTACTACACTATACAAACATCTGAATATCACAGCGGAGTGCACGCAATGAGAGAAGATCCTCCTTTTTTTAGATAGCACTATTTCAAATAGAAGACAATGCTTCATTCTGGATGTCATTAAATTCAACAACGAGGTACAAACAAACAGAAGATCCAATGGAGTCATTATCATCCAACAACAAAATAACCACCTTCCCCAGCATCGTCCCTGCTGGCTTACGCAATTCAAACCATCAACCTTTGTGTGATGCATTGTTGACTGAAGTTATTTTATAAAAATCTCAAAATGCAATCAGGAATAAGACTTGATTAATGCATTAAAGGTGTCAGTATTTACAGTGATTTTATAATTATGATTATAGAGATATCAGTATTTCTAGTGTTTTTATAATTATAATAATAAAGATGTCGATATATATTATTATAAAGTCTTATTTCCGCGCATTTTTAAGCATTCAAAAATCGCTTTAAAAACTGCATTGTCTTTTATATGCATTTTGACTACAAACTGTACAAAATGATAATAGGTCATCTTCTCAGATGATTTCTGAGGGAGTAACAAATGAGGATATCCACATACAGTCCGCAATGTTTGGCAGGTTTAAACTGAAACGGAGTGAAAGTGGCTCCTTCATTGAGCCACTAGTGAAAATTCAGCATTCCGTAGATATAACAGGCTATTAATCTCTTATATTCTCCTCCTTCCCTGTGATGAAAGATGTTGCCAATACTATCTGTGGATGCTGATTTTGTCATGCACTCCATGAATGCTCCATGTGTTGAATGCTTTTTCTCCCCACAACCAACTTTTATCTAGTACAAATAAAGTGAAATCAAAGGCTTTTACTGCAGACATCTATTAAATAATGACAGACTTTTAGGCTCTATCATCTCCTTGGCTACACAGCATTAATGGCGCCATGCTATCATCAGACAGCACGGAGTGGTTGCAGCGATGACCAACGAAAACCTGATTTAAAGTCAGTGCCACAGTTTTTTTGCTGCTTCTTAAAGGGCGTTTAAGCTACACTTTTATACATGTTACTCAAGTGATATGTAGATTGGTATCATATTCCATTTAAGTGAAAGAGTATGCACTGTGAGCATGTGCTGCAGACTTTAGAGTGTGTGCTTTGGTATAAGAGGGCCCTGCAGTGTTGAAGTTCATTGTGCACACGTGATATGAAACTGAGAAGGACTAAAGTGGTTTCATTAGACTCACTGTTAGGTGCTGGAAGAGCCACGCTCTCATGATGTTGGTGGCCACCTTGGGGAAAATCCCTCTCTTCTTGTTGCGTTTCTTTTCTTTATCCGGGTCATCATCGTCCCCTGTGCTCGGTGAAGCCACGCTGTTGTCCAAGCCATCCCCTGTCACATGACAAGGAACAGGAAGAAACAGCAGACATCAGACACCCAGTTTGTTTACTTCCTGCATTTGCTGTGCCTGTGCGTTCAAAAGGAATAAATATGATTTCGAAGGAATTCTGGAGGGCTTTGTGTGCAGAGACGGAGGGGTATAGTGCCACAACAATGGAGGCAGAGAATGGCTGGAAAACAGCACCTCATAAATTCATCCTTTTTTAATACATTTATAAATAACCCTGTCTTTCATTTTTCTACCCCCATCACTTGAAAACACAGTAAGCGCTCGCATCTATTTGTGAGGAAAGGGGGGAGAATGGGAGCACAAAGGACTTGTAAGGTCGCATTTCCCCACTCTCCCATCCAAGCTCGCGCAGAATTGAAAATGACAGACAGATTTAGTCTTTATTATCCTGAGGGGAAAATAGTTATTGAAGAGACGCCCCGGCGCATTCTGCCATTTTACCTGAGGTGGAAAAGCAACACAGCCCCACAAAAGGGGAGGATGTGTTGAGGGTGAAGGCAGAAAATAAAAGGAAAATAGAATGAAAAAGGAAGTCAAAGGCACAAACAGTGCTTAGCTACTTTTCATAACAATGGAGTCATGGCTGCTTACAGCAACCTGTAGGGCTTTGATAAGGCTCTATTAATGCCAGTTAACCTCATCCCATTGGAAAACTGAGACAGCTTGGAGTATTTAAGCACTGAGAGGAAAAGTGAAAGAAAGATGCTTGATGACCCCCCCCCCCCCCCACACACACACAAACACACACACACAAACACACGCGCACACACACACAGAAATACACTGCACATATTCAAAATGTCCAATGTCCAATTACAGTAAAAATTCCATAGAGTTCCATGGGAGTGAAGGAGACTCTTCCCATCTGTGCTTGTGAAAAGCCTAATTGTTATTATCATTATTCAAAAATGCGAGCCATCCTCAATGAGATGATGATCACAAAAGAAACATGAGGCAAGAGGTAAACAAGGTGCACCCTCACAGCTTGAAATGTCAACATCTGATGTCTGACTTTTGTCCTGTATTGTCTGTCTCGACTGGAAGTGAGGGGAAGGAATGGAGAAAACATTAAAAAAAATGCTGAAGTAGTGCACCGAATTGGATCCAGTTATTTATTGATTACACACAAAGCACTTCTAAAGCTTCTATGTCTATTCACTGTGGCGGGAGTATATAACTGCATTCAAGCGGGCTCCCTCCGCTAACTTGCAGAGGACGACACCCAGCACCAAGCTAAACCCTAAGCCCCCAATTCATCGATAATTAATGGGAATGTTGGCGCTAATCCGGTTGGAGATGACTTTTTTCCAGCCTGCCACATCAATGGAATAATCAAGGGCCTAAAACCCGGGCCTTTGCTCCCCATTACCTCAGGCAAAAGAATTCCTGAAAGCATGCCTGGAGGGCACCTGAATTATATACACCATTAGGAGAGAGGGGCCCTCAATGATCCATATGAAACAACACTCTTGGCTAGCTATCTCCTTCTCTCGCTCTCCTTTTCTCTCTATCTCTCTCTCTCCCTGAATGTTCTGGCAGAAGGAGATACATATGCACACATATTGAAGGTTTTCTAATAAACCTCAAGTAGTGGTGGAGGTGACGCTATTGCACTGTGGGGGAGGAATAAAACAGGAGCATGCTTTCCATCAGTGCTGATTCAAACACTACCCGTTGTACATTAATAATGCACATACGCGTTCAAAGGTTGTGGTAGGGCTAGGGCAACGGAAACACCACCAAAAGGTCAACAGTTGGATTAAGGCAATGTCCAAGTGGCAGATTGAAGAGCCCTTGAGTAAGTCAGTGACCACTGTGAGTGAAGTCCCACACCTTCGACAGCATTCATCTAGCAACCAATGATTCTTTTCAGAATTCTTGCTTTGTGCATCATTTTTGTGACTGTTTAATAAATAATTTAGCTTTTGAAAAAGTTCATAATATTTTGAAAACACAAAATCGTGGAGCCTTGGGTGACTTTGACAAAATCTAAATGCATTCGGTTAACAAGAAAGGGAAAAAAACAGCAAATATTCATGTCCGAGAGTGAGAACTGCTGAGGCGGTCAAATTAGTAAATGTACTGATACATTAAGTGATTTTAAACCGACCATACAAAACCCCATACAGACTCGGTAAATGTATACCTTACAATCCGCTCCTAGATCTCTCTCCATATAAAAACACACTCATGTTGCAAAAGGCCCAGGACAACTGAAGCTGGAGCTTAACAAGTGGGTTTCTTTCTGCCTACTGTTTCAGGGCTAAAATACACCCACCCCTATGTCTCTCTCCTCCCAACATCTCTCTGCCTGCTGGAAAAGACGAGGTGAGCCAAGCCGAGCCAAGGCCCTGTAATCTAAGACCAGATTTTCATTGGAAGCAAATGCTTTCAATCCGTTGTAAAGACCGGCTCATGTTCAGCAAAGCCTACAATAACAAACCTAGGGGCTGGTCCCATGCGAGTTGGGAAAACAGAAGCAAGCGGCCAGAGTACCAGCTCAGATCATGAGCGAGTGAGTGACTGAGCGAATGACTGAGTATGCATGCGAGTCGGCGAGAGTGGGCGAGTAGGCACGCACGGGAGGTGAGAAATCGTGAGAAGCATGGGGAGAGAGGGAAACGGAGAAGGGAAAACAAGGGAGAGAAATACACAGAATGAGTTATAAAAGTGTGGATGACCACAGAGAACTCTATCAAGGATTTGCCTTTAAGCTCTTTGATCACAGGGCTTCTTCTTTATACATCATTTAAGGCCAGCTGTATGGGTTTCTTTTTTTCTTTGACCTTTATTTAAGGGGAATCATTGGATAAAATGTTCTCTCTCCTCGGCAGGTGCTCTTTCTGGTTCAGTGATCGAACAAGTCATAAGCCTGCTCTCTAACCTTTATGTTGCTGCTGCCCCATATAGTAAAGCTTTATGCTGCACTAGATAGGCAGACTTTTAGGACAACATCGTATCTTTTCATACATGGTTAATAAAACTCTATGCAACTACAATCTGTAAGATTTGTAATAGTCATAGAGAAAAAGGATGTTTTGAATGTTTATCACAGCCAGGATCTCAGTTCAGTGTTTGAACAAAATGAGTTATGAGGGTATATAAGTTGATCTGCCCCCTATTTTATGGGTTTTAATCTAATTCTGATCATTTTGTCACCTGTCACTCAAGTGGTAAACCAAAAGGGGCAACCCCTGCCCCTCTGAATTTTCTTTTTTTTCTCTCTTCTCTTAAAATACTTCTAAGTAAGTCTGACCTATAGACACTTACTTTACCTAGAGGTGGGAAAGGAAGGAGGGTTGAAGAAGGGCCGTCAATTTTATTGGCATTTCCATTTTCTCTGTAATTTGATACCAATCACCGCTGCAAGCTCTGGGGCTTATTTCTGCACCGCCTTGGCCCCTGCAAACGAGGGAAGAGGTGGGAGGAGAGAAAAGAGAGAAACTGTGGCAATGAAGATGGTTGAAGCAAGAAGAGGTGTTAAAGCTGTGTCTGGCAGCCATGTTGGGGAAATGTCAATGGTGTTACTTCAGCTTGAGACAGGCAGAATAGTGGTGTAGATAGGGAATGAGAGAGGGGTTAGAGGGGAAGCAACAGAGGAAATGATTTTGAATATTTGAAAGAATTTAGAAATTCAATACAGTGAGGTGGCTGAGGAAGGAGGAGAAAAAAAATGTAGAGGGAAGAGATGGTCTTCAACAAAGAAGCAGACAGTACATGTTAATTGTTGTCCTCTGCTCTGGCATTTGAAGTCGGTATTTTAGAATACATAAAATACCGTGGATACCATATCATGGATTCTGGATTCTGCTCCTCAATCTTCACTAACTGCTTGCATTTTGTATGTGATATTAAGTGATTACCGTTAATGTTGTTTTCATCTCACAAACTGCATTGATGCTACTACTTAAATGGGATATGTGCTTGCATGTTGTAACACTCCCCTCCAAAAGTTATTTGTTAAGGTTGGGAGGGGAATCACATATTACATATATATTGTTATTTATTTTAAGGGTGCCTACTGTCAACTGTCTGGAAATGAGCCATAGAGGTTAAAGCTGTCCCATTTATTGTTATTGTTACAGTCCATTATATGGAATTTCCCACAACATTATAAAAAAGAAAATAAATAAATAAAATAAACAAACTGTGTATGCAGAGGTCTCCCAAAATGTATCCACCTGAAGAACCTAATACAGATGTATCTGCACAAGTGTAGAAATAGACTCAATTATGCCTCTAATACTACATTATACGGGCAATATGGCCTCTCACATAGGTCTGTAAGCAGCAGTCCCCCCTGTCAACCAGTAAACAGTCTAGTCAGACAGTAAGCTAAACAACCTTTAAAGCCACCAAACCAGTCAGTCATAGAGCTACCTTGTTAGTCAGCCATTAGTTAGCCAATCAACAAGTCCTTACTCCAGTAGTCATAAAAGCCAGTCAGCAAATGAACCAGTCCGTCACTCTCCATGCAGAGGCTGCCAGGCTCATTAAGTTCATTAGCAGGCTGTAACCCAGGGCTGCATACATACAGCATGGGGCAGCTAGACTAGCAAGCTCCAGTCTCCCCACAAGGAAAGCTACAGGCACATCTCTGGGTCTGGCCGACTGATCGGCCATGACAACATCTTTGCAACTAGTTAGAAGACGGGCTGGGAGGGTGCGGGGGTGAATGAGAGGTGGTGACAGTGGGGGAGCATGTTCGTGTGGGAGGAATGCATGCATGCGTGGATGTGCATTCGTCTGTACGTTTGTGTCTGTCTTTATACTTGTAAGCTCTCAATGTTGCAGCCAGTGTGTGTGTCTGTGTGGGTTTGAGTGTATGTGTGTTTGTGTGTGTGTGTGTGTGTGTGTGTGTGTGTGTGTGTGTGTGTGTGTGTGTGTGTGTGTGTGTGTGTGTGTGTGTGTGTGCGTGTGTGTGTGTGTGTGTGTGTGAGTGTATGTGTGGCAATTAGGGAGCAGGCCAGTGACTGGAAGGAGCCAGGGGCAGTTGAAATGCCCTGGGGCCAACCAAGGGAAGGAATATTTTATCAGTCCCCTCACACGTTGTATACACAAATACACACTCGCACACAAACATACGCAGACACTGTGGGATAATGACGTAAAAACTAGGTTAGCTTTCTTCATGCCTTTCACCAGCTTCGTTAGCATTAGCCAAACAGACAGTTACTTGGATGCTCATTCAGCCTCAATGACTTCTGTTTCAGAGTTTTTGCCATTTCATGTTTCATTCCTGCCTCCCTCTGCTACCTACTTTATAACTTCCCTCTCCAAGATTCGCCTCTGTCTGTTGCAGTGTGCGGTTGGAACACGCAATGTTGGAAATGTAAAAGTGTGCACTGTTATTGTTCCTCACTTTGGATGGTGTTTTTTTATAAATCAAATGGACAGCTGTACATTATATTTCATGGCTTAACATTGTTTGATATCCTCATTTCTAAGTACTATCACACTAAGGATGCTTCCTCTATTCCTGCTCTACCTCTACTTTACCACCTCTCCAGATTTCCTACTCAAGGCGCAACCTGACATTATCAAGCTGTATCTAGGCTAATCTGTTATGATCTGATTATCAACCATCTCTCAGCATAAGACAGAGATTGGTACTACCTGCCCCCTCTACACGGGCACATGTGCCGTTCTGAGGTGTCAGCCATTTTTCTGCTGCCTGGCACATTAATAGCCATGGATTCGCCGGTTAGTCATGTGCAAACAGTAATCTTGTCAGACACATGGCTTCTCCGGCCATGCAACAGAATTATGACGTTTAGCTTTCTAAAAATGGCTTCATAGAAGCACTGCTGACTTGAGAAATAAAGGTTATGAATATCAGCTTTGTACAAGATATCGTGTGTATAGCCCTGTGTGGAGAATGATTCACAGAGGAGTAAATGCTTTTGGAGGATACTTAGAAATGTTTTTGCAAGGTTTTATTGGCCGTGGATGGACCGCGAGCGAGAGAGAATGGTGACTGGTCGTCTTGAGTTCATGACAGTGCATTTATTCTATGAATTATATGTTTGAAGAAAAAGAGAATGGGTTTCTTTCAATGCGACTGCAAGTGACCTGCAGCTGATCTCTCATGGGCCACTCCTTAAGTTTCACACCCCAGAAAAGCTCACATGACCCTGGGTGTGCTGCTGAGGCAAGGCCCAGGCCTCAGGGACCTGCTATCCTGTTCCACGTGGGTCCCACACACACCTCATACTAGAAGGCGAGAACCCACCCCCCTCAACTCACAGATGCACAAGCGCACACAAACACACACTCAAAAAGACATGATACATAAAACACACACGCATGCTGATGTACATTCACTAAAGTGCTTTCATTCTCACTCTTTACTTCCACTGATAGACACATAAGCACACACTCTTCAAAACACACACACACACATACATCACATTCCCAGAAATCCTCAGAGAGGTAAAGAAGGACTCGAAAGGGGGAGAGGGGGGAGAAAAAAGCGGCGTTTATTGTATTCAGGCCATTCATAAGCTCTACATTTGGGGAAGGGGAGTAGAGCTTGCGGGCAGTGGGGGGTTCGCTTTGCATAGCCATAGAGGCCCCTCCCACCTGCAAATATCTTGAACATTCCTTGCAATACAATTCCAAAGTAGGGGCACTTTTTCAAAAGTCTCCCTCCTTTAACTGCATCAAATTCAGACACACGCTTGAAAACAATCATATGGAGAAATTTCTGAGAATCTTCAACGAGGCAACGTTCCAATAATGACAACCCAAGTATTTTAAACCAACACACACACACATACACACTTATTTTAATACAAAACACTCTCTGTGACCAATGCTGCTTCGCCTCCCCTTTATTCCTGAGTAGGAGGAGAGTCAGAGAGAAATCCCCTCGACTATTCAGCGGATAATGACATGCGCTGTCGACACAACAATATGGCTAGTCTAGACTCCCCTTCCTGCCTTTGCAAGAGAGACACTCCAATATTTTCAGATCTTTGTTCGAGACTAGGGCTAAAAGCATTTGGATCATACAGCTCTGACGCATAGATGTATGTTTATAAAACAGACTCTAGTAGAATAGGTAGATAAGGATGGTTGACATCATTGTAAAAGAGAGAAAAGAGCTTCCCAGGTTCAGAATACGTGGAGGGCTAAGTGATTGCTTCCTGTAATCAAAGACAATTCCACTCAAGTAATTACAGTGAATAACGAGTGATTTGTGATCACAAAGCTGCTTACTTTGAATGATGACAGTTTTGTGAATCAACACTGACAGATTCAGTAATGACAGTAACTGGTGAGTCATTTGCCAAGGTTCTGCGTAATTAAAGCACACTGGAGACATCTTGTTGTGAGAATCTCAGCAAAGTTTAGAGTAATTATTGAATCTGTGGTGATCTGATGAGGAAGAGATCGGGAAGCCAGAGACGGAAAATGTGTTTAACTAATAACACAAGAAGAAACAAAGCACACATAAATAATCATGTTTCAGAGTTAATTAAAAGCAATTGTCAAAGCCTCAGATCTGGGAATAATTTTGCATTTGCTCAGTAGGATAGAGAGCATTGTTGATGCGCTTGCTGAATGGAAGTCTGTGTTTGTGCATGTTTATCCATTTGTTTATGTTGGTGTACAGATGTCAAAGAGAAGACTTAGACATCAGTCAAATATACTTAAAAATAGTTTTTAATTGTTGACTTAACTCTTTAAAGTCCATTGCAACTTATTGAAAAATGTGTGCCACTTGAGGTAACCTGTTTAATATATGACTTAGTTGCAGCATCTATATGCTAAAGAGTAATGGGCCAACAATGGAGCCTTGGGGGACACCACATGTCAAAGAGCCCACTTGGAGGAGGCATTAACCATTATAGAGAAAGTCCAATTCGAAAAGTAGCATTTTTTTTTCTGGCATATATGAGCATGTGAGGATTTACTAAACAGAATAATGTTACTTGATACAACAAAAAAAAAGTTTTCTAAAAGCATTCTTTACCAAAAAATTTAACTTATCTAATTAAAATTGACTATTTTCAATGAAATACACATTTTCATCAGGTTTATTTCTGTTTTTTTATTTATTTTTTTATTTCTATTTCTATTATTCTATGTGTTTTTGTCATGGCTGAGGCCCGACGACTGTTGGTTATGAGAGAGAGAGAGGTGGGAGGCTGGGGGGGGGTGAGAGGGTCAGGCCTGTTGACATAGCCATAGGTGATGGCAAAAATGTCAGTGTAAATGTGACTGCTCTCTCTGTGCCATTTTCCCGTAAAGGGTCATCACCACAGGCTGCCTGACACGCTGGAAACTGCCTCAAGCGTGGGGCACCGGCACAACATTAAATTCCAGTATGCCTTCATGCACAGACACACACACTCACGCACACACACATAACAACAAGCACCTTTTATTCTCACTTCCAGATCAGTCGAGAGAAAAGAATGAGAGGGAGAAGGAGACAGACGGCACCAGCGAAAATGAAAGTGTAGGGTGATGAATTCACTCTTTCATGTTGAGCACTTTTGCTGTGTAAGTATTGATTTTCTTCCCCTCTTGCTTTTGTTGCTGCTTTCTCTTTTCTAAACTGAAGATAGAAGGCCAGACTGGGTTAAAAAGGGAACACTCATGAGTGGGGCCCACAAACTCGGTGAAGGGAAGTCCTCAAACTCACACACACTCACTCACTCACTCCTTCACTCACTCACTCACTTACTCACTCACTCACTCACACACACAAATGCTCAAATAGAATGATTCCTTATATCACACTTCGTTTGTTGTTTTCTTACTCAATTCATCGCAACTGTTTTGCTGCATCTCTGATGGTTTTTGATACTTTCGACTTAAGAGGCTTCATTCAAACTTTGCACACTACGAACACCAAGACACAAGGGGGGGGGGGGGGAGAGAGACTGAAATGGACTATGGAAGATGACGGGAAGGGGGGAAGGGAAAGCAGGGAGGACAAGGACTGTTACAAAGGCTAAGGGCACTTAACAGCACAATGCCACGGCGGTCCTTTCCAAAAGTCAGCCGATGTGCTGAAGGGAGTTCAAAAGCCCAACAAAAAGAAGGGAACTTTGAGCAAAACCGAAGTGGAAACATTCTATTTCAACTTTGTTGTGAACTCACAACACAGTGGAACAACTATGATTCTCCAAAATAGTAATATTTATGTTATTTTTAAGCATAAATATGGCTCCCTTACTCTCAGGAGCCCTCTACTAGCCTCTAACATCACAGTATCACTTATGCCAACAGGAGTTGACTCAAAACACACCCATTAAATTGATATCATCTCAACCGATGAGCTAAATTTTGTCAAATTATCTTCCAGCGCGGCTTCACTTAACTCCGACCAATGTATCAAAACCACCAGTTTAATGAACCAAAATTAAATGGAAATGTATAATTTTGGTACAAACCCTCCATCTCTTCTGTCTCTAATCATGCATTCATGTTTGGAAAGCATACTTCCATAAAGCAAATGAAGTTTACTTTACAGAGTTAGCGGGTGCAGTTTTTGCAGACCGTGTGTGCATTTCACCACATGTTACTACCCCGACACTTTAATACAGAAGGATTTTCCCACTCCTGCTAACCTATCGGCTCCAGCCCTCTGCAGTATGTTGTCAGGTAATGCACGACGCGCTAACTCTGCGTTGGCTGGCATAGCCTCATAATAGCGCCATAGCTTCCAGTGAGATTTTTTCCCCCCACAATAACAGAAGGTTTTAGCGCCACGAAGGAAGGAAATATGATCTGCGATCACAGACATGGCTTATGGAAGAGGTGTTTGGGAAAACAGGATAAGTCATTATCAGGTAAACAGCCCACTCAACTTACACAGTTGGTTGATACATTGACATTTTAGGGATTTAGCTGTTTTTAATGAGTAAACAGGGTAAACAAGCTAAAGTTTTCGAGCGTATGTGATTTTTTTGAAGCTTCTCCCACAGCCTCTATCCACTCTTCCCTCTCACAAAACCCCCTCTGTTACACAAGCTGAAATATCAAATTGACTTCATAAATTCTCCCTCCAAAGTGATACTATGTCTCCACTTCCGCATCCTTGTCAATGTGTCCTTGATAGGCACAGGATGTGGTGTGGGGATGTGGGGGATTTGTAGTCCTATCAGCCTCCACACATGTAGCCCTGATAAGGCTTTCTGGACATGGGCAGAGGAAGGGGAAGTGAGTGGGTTGTTAGCAGGCTTACTTACTATGGAGCGTGAGTCCATGTGGACGGGAGTGATATGCCCCCTGTGGACACCGGGGCGCTCGCCACACAGTCACTTCCTGAGGGAGGCAGCCCTCTCTGGGGGTGACTTCCTGTAAAAGTATGACCTCTCTCCCACTAAAGACAATATCAGTCGAAGAAAGACTTGGCCTGCCTCTGTAGCTAGCGTGTCTACTATACATCCTTGTGTGTGTGTTATTGTGTGTGTTTGAGCAGGTTTTCAACACCACAACTTCAGCCTTTTCTCCCTTACTCAAAGGTTATCGCCACTGGAATCTCAGCCTGCTGTTCCTGCTCATCTCTTTTAGTTTCATTGGCACGGAGTGTGAATGGTTGATCGGGTTACATCCAAATGTGTGTGTTCATGAATGTGTGTACAGCAAGTGGCATGCCTTGTCTTAGTCTGCAAACACGCAAAGTAAACGCCAATGCTGCTCCGCAGCCCACCCTGCTGCTCTTGTGTTTACCTACAGGTATTTGTTATCTTCCCTAGTCACTCTCTAAACTCTTAGCTGAGGTCTTTATCACTCAGTAAAATCCCTATAGCAGGTATCCATGTCAAAAGGACCAGGGGGTGTTGGGCCTCAGGGGGCAGCATGTTTGGTCTGGGTCAGTCCTAGGTCAAGCTTTGGCCCAGTTGACACGCAGCCACCTTTTTTCTTCCACTTCCTGCATCACAGGTTATAGATAGATAGATGGATACATAGGTACTTAATTGACCCTTTACAGGAAATTGTTCTGTGGCAGCAGTTACATTCAAGTGTCAAAAGGATAAGTGGAAATATAAGCAAGAACAATCTAGTCAATTGAAATGAAGTGTGCAAAAACATATCTACGACAAATAAATAACTATTAAAAAAATATATTTTTCATCAATAAGGCTGTATATTCTATAAGTATTAATGATAACTAGAAACCCTAGAATACCCTCAAATGTGGTATTTCACATCTTTATACTTTTTACTCATCATCACCTAAACTAAGACATAACATTTGAGCGAGGGATAAACCTGTGACTAAACCATGGGGGACAGTTGCCAATCAGAGAGATCTGATATTATTCACACTTTCACTTTTAATTGAGTGAACACCTATGTGGAAGTCATGTTTTAATGCCAGAGCTTAGATTATCTTGATGGAATAACCCTAACTAAAATTAAAGCAGCACTGACCCATATTCAACGATTTAAATAGAAAACACAGGGATGTCGGTTTGGTCACAAACTGGTGCTTCTGCTGGTGTTTTCCTGGCATGAAATTGGCTTTGTGTGGGTGTTGTTTGGAGAGCCGGCTGGTAAATTCTCCCGTTCTTTTGTTAGAAAAAGGGGGGGGCTCCGTGCATAATGGTCTTAGCTAGGGAGGTCTGGAACTGTGTCCATAAATTGAATTATTTCAATTTGAGGGAGAGAGAGTGAGAGAATAATGGAGAGTCGTTGCCATAGTGTGTGTTGCGCTTCCATGTGAAACATGCATGTGTATTGATGGGTAGGAAGAAAGAGAGCCTCATTTTTATTCCCCTACAGAGCTCACATTTACAAGTGGGAATATAAACCAAGTTGTAGAAGATTAAAGAAGAGGCCAAGTGTTACCTTGCAGCTGGAAGCTATAGTGGATCAAAAAGCTTGTCATGGCCACAGCAGCCTCCATCTGAGTAGGACTGTTTCCGTATGACATATGCCTCCATTCTTTGAAGGAATTTAAATGTACAAAGTGAACACAAATTCTGGGACTTTTAGTGACCTTTAAACATCTTCTCCGGTTTTCCAATTCGTCTTAAATAGGATAATTTTATTTCTAAAACTCTGCGTTTTGCTGCTGAACCCCTATTTTAGCACTTTGAGATTTGATCCAAATGTAAAGTGCGATATAAATTAAATGCATTATTATTATTATTATCATTATTAAATATAATTAGAAAAATACATCTCGGATATACGAGTGTGTGTGTGTGTGTGTGTGTACTGAATGCGTGGAGGGTGAAAATATTCCTGACACAATATTATCGTCAGAGGACCATATGGCAAACTGGCAGCAAGCTATTTATCCTTATCCTCTTTGGAGGCCAAAATTAGCACTTTGCTGTTTGTAGCTCTAAGCTGAACTCCAACCACTGTGATAGAGCTAATAATAAAGGGAAAACATCCCAGCTGGCATGATCACACCGCCTTCTTGTTCTGTTTCAATTTTTCTCTCTTTTTTTGGTCCACCTCTCTTCTGTGTCTCTTCTCCCTCCAATGAAATATATTGTTCTGACCACACTGCCATTAGCATTCAAAGCCAAGCATGTTAATCTGACCATTAGGAATTGTATTAATATCATTAAAGTGTTGCTTGAGCCAGGTTCCTCTATAAGCCCATGTGTCAGGAAAGCCAGGATTTCCTGAACATGGACCCCCTC